>JAQIXN010000061.1:0-80924 GCA_034698145.1 Proisotoma minuta | reverse complement strand
CTTATCAGTGGGCGAGCTTTGGGTCCTTGCATAAATTAAAAAACTCTCTTCGTCCATCACTTTCCATGCAGCTCTGAGCTCTGATGCAAATTGCTTCTTTGCGTACGTTTTAACCCTGAACGCTTTGGAGTGGGCTAGCTTACCTTCACCTTAAATTCAAAGTCCAGTCGACGTCATAACCTAACTCAAGCTTAGTTAAAATATCACAGAAATTTTATAGCCAACTAATCTCGTCAACAGATTGGTAATCTCACAAACAGTAATTTCAGAATGTATCATATGATTTGTACGTGTCTCAGTCATTGCCACTCTCATTTTCATTGAAGAATCCACGGGATCAGGCTTTAGCTCTGAAAACGCCACTTTATGACACGCTTCATCCAGTCAAACTGCAAAAAAACACTTTTCCGAAAAGCAATTATCAATTTCTAGCATTGTAGTTGATAATGATTGTTTTTCACACGGTTTAAAAATGATTGGCATTACAAAAAATGATAACAAATTGTAATTATCACAACATGCATGTATACATATGTTTGTAATAGTTTGTATCTCGATGGTTAACTGATGGGTAAAAACGTATAGGATTTGTCGGTAATTCCAGCTAATGCGAATAAAAACTCCAGAAAACGTATGCTTTTCCCATTTATTTCATAATATTGGGAAAATTGTTGAGAAGTTTTTAAAGATGAACATATTAGATAACAACAAAAACAATTTCTAAAACAAGGTTTATAATAATATTTAGTAGTCATTAATAATTCAGAATTAAAAATTAAACTGTCAATTGGGCTGTATTATATTATTATTGAAATTATGCTATTATTGCACAACGCTTTTATTATATCTGCATTGAACTATTTCCTTTATTTTATTCCATAAAACTTGACCCTAAAAAATAAATTAAGATCAAGTAGGATTCTCATAAGAACTTTACCCATCACCACTACTTTCAACTTTATTAGCTTCGCTAATTTCCAAGTCCCTGCGGCTTTGTCAAATGCATGCATACAACAAATTTACCTTATTTCACACTAATAAATATAAGACAAAATACTTATAATTTCCATTACATCATAAAATACTAGTATATAAGTTTTTGTATGATGTCCACTCAGAGTTCAATTTAGTGCAACAAATGCACAATCCCAAATCAAGCTCAATCCACCAACCTGTATGAATTGCGTAAGAAAGAAAAAAAAACTGACCGCACTACAATTTACACACAATGTGTAATATTTTAATTGTTGGTGAGTATTGAGTAAATGGGCTTGGTTTTGAATTAGCGTGTCAGGCTTGAATTACTTCTTCGCTTAGGGGATTCAATTATAGTTTTTCCTCAATTCGTAACAAGATCAAATTATATGTAAACAAATGTATCATAACATTAAAGTCATGGGTCAAGTTAAATGGACAAACACAATATTAAAACAGGCTAATTACTATTGAGGGTCAAAGTCAACAATTATGAAATTTTATGGTTTTTCAGAAAAGTTTTGAAATCTTTCATTCATTCATTTGATTCAAATGATACGTTTTTTGTTCACTTTTGATTTTTATCTCTAAAACTTTTGTTTGTGTATTTTTGGTATACATCACTCATATACCTTACAATGGATTCATGAGTGGTAGTTGCATTGTTAAATAATGTTGTCTAAAGACTGATGAAGGATCCTATTAGTTCTTGGAGATTTGCTTTTTATTATTAGACGAACATACACGTTATGCATCGCATGTAGTATATAGACTTTAATGAATGATTTAGTCTAAGCGTCTTGTCTTGGTCACAAACGTTAAGGTGATGGGAGCTAATATTGCACTTGACTGTGCTTGGTCTCATTCAGTCGCTACTTTCGATTGGAACAGTCCACTCGATCCAAAGTGTTCAGCAGTAGTAGGTGTATATAGTCGAGAGGTCATGGATTTGTAAAAATATATCCACCGAGGCTGCTACATGAAAACTGCCTGAAAATTCCGGATTTCATAGTGATACATATTTTTTCTATACCGGTGAATTGTTAATTAGTAGTGAATAATCAATAAAATGGCTCCAGCGCCGCCCGATATGTTACAAGCCTTTCAAAGGGCACTTAATCCTTTGAATAACTGGTACTCATTTCTAGTCTTTGGAATATTAGGGACAATTTCGTCCATTATAATGACATACAATGGACTGGATGTGATGAGGGATAAATTTCAAGCTGAATATTATGACACGGAGGATACGTTTGATTTCATTGTCGGTAAGATTAATTTGAAAATTTGTGAAATAATATAAAGAAAATACGAAATTTTCGTAAGCATGATTTGCATGATGCATCAAAATATCAAAATGTTATGTTTTACGCATGTTGCAATTTGCTGCAAACCGGTTAAAATTCTGGTGGATGATTTCATAGAATGCAATGCAAAGTCGCTTTGCATCATTTGTTTACATTGATCTTTGCAATAATGTTGTTACGCAGTGTGAAGATCTCCATTTCTATTCTGCAATATTGTTATATAATAATTACTAGTGATCATGCAAAGGTGTTAGTAGCAGTTTACACATTTGAAATTATTTTGGCAACTAGAACTTGCAGTTTCCTAATAATTAAGTTTTCATTTCAAATTAGACATTAAAAATTACCACCAAGATATCATTATGCAAAAAAAACCATGCACTCCAATTATGTGCAAATTATTCGCATACCCAATGCATTTCCTTATAGGTACACCCTCGTTCAAAAAATTAATAAACTTGCAACTCCTATTTTAAGATTCGAAACGAATAAGAAAGTCTCTTGTAAACGTGATAAATACCAGACAAATTATTTATGTCTGTGTTTAAATGCTCCCAACAATAGTCGTCAGCAAGTCATCTAAACGAACTTGTGGTAATTAAGAATGAATGAGGAAGTTTTCAGGCTCTTATTGTCTTCCCATATTTAAACAAGACACAGTCTTTTAATTTGCAAATTATAATAAAATTCTCACGTGGCTTCTATCACATACTTGTCAAACTTAAAATCTAATATTAGTTTTTTTTTTGTCACAAGCATGTAATCAATGAAAATTATACATATAACAGTTAAATAAAAGGTTAGAAAATATCAATTATATTTTTTGCCTGCCACTTGTAAATCGATTTCGTGTCAATCAACAAATATTGATTTTAAACTCCATGAGCTAGGATAATATCAGTATCAATCAATCAGAAAGTGAAACGTCTTCTTAAAATAAAACATTCATTCATTTTAAGCATGCAAAAAAAATCCACCAAAATTATTAAAAATAGTTCTATATTTAATTTTGGAAATGGCATAAATTTTCTACAAAAATTGCATGTTTAAACGTAAGCACTTGTTTGTTTCATGCTCCGGTTCCCATTGATGCTTCTTGATGCAAGTTGTTTTCGTGTTGATGCGGTTTGCTGAAAAGGTCGATAAATCATGAGAAATTGGTGTAAAATTTTCCAACAAAGTCAAGGTCGTCCTTAATAATTTGGAATTTCAGAGAATACCTAAATAAATATATTACAATCTAAAAACAATCAAAGTCCAAATTTTATCTACAGAAAGTTGCATGAGTTAATACAGTGTACGTTAAAATTAGCAATCAAATGTTATACTGAGAATTTATGTGAACCTGCTTTGATTTGATGAATATTGACTTTTTATGTCTTTATTAGCATGAAAATTATTACAGACATATGTATCTAATATGTATCTATTTAAATTATTTCCTTTATGAATTATGATAAATTTTCTAGATAAATTTTCTGATAATTTTAATAGTTGGAGCTGGCAGTGCCGGGGCAGTGGTCGGTGAGTTCAAAGCAATAAACATCAA
Source organism: Proisotoma minuta (assembly GCA_034698145.1). Classification (NCBI taxonomy): domain Eukaryota; kingdom Metazoa; phylum Arthropoda; class Collembola; order Entomobryomorpha; family Isotomidae; genus Proisotoma; species Proisotoma minuta. The sequence goes on along the minus strand of JAQIXN010000061.1, from coordinate 77,093 downwards.
GATTCATTTATTTCAAAAAGTTTCGTCATTTTAATAATAATATCTTTTTGTAGCAAATCGTTTATCAGAAGATTATAAGGTTCTAGTTTTGGAGTCTGGTGGGGAACCCAATCCTTTAACAAATATTCCATGTCTTGCTCTTCTTGTTCTCAATTATCCGCATATTGATTGGAGATTTTTCACACAACCTCAACCTGAAGCATGTCTTGGGATGAATAATGGGGTAAAATATTGCTAATTTTGGCTATTCAGATTTTATCAAATCCATGTATTTTCAGGCTTGTTTTTGGCCACGTGGGAAAGCTCTAGGAGGAAGCAGTAATCTAAATTTCCTTATTTACATGAGGGGACATCCAGAAGATTATAATCAATGGAGCAAAATCACAGGGGACGAGCGATGGGGATACGATAATGTTTTAGAATTTTTCAAAAAATCTGAAGATTATCAAGGGGAATGGGATATTCGTGAGTTATTTTTGTGCAATTTATAGAAAAAGCTTTTCATAAGAAATAAAATCTTTTCTGTAGCTAAATACCACAGTCATGGGGGTCTTTTAGCAGTATCACCATGTCCGTTCAAAGGACTCGCAGAATACTGGTTAAAGGCAGCTAAAGAACACGGATACAACAAAACAGATCTCAATGCTAGATACACAGAAGGTTGTTAATTTATTACCTAATTGTTTACACTATTAGCAAATTTCCAATGATAATAATATTTTATGTCATCAAGGCTTCTCTCCTATTTACTACACTCAGAAAAATGGGCGCAGATACGGAACATACAGAGCTTTCATTGAACCTGCTCGAGCTCGGCGCAATCTGTTTGTTTACAAATATTCAGATGTTCAAAAAGTGTTGATGAGAGGTAAAGAGCCAAACATGGAAGCTTATGGCGTAGAATATGTAAGACATGGAGTAAGGAAGCGAGCATTTGCTACAAAGGAAGTTATAATTTCAGGTTAGTTCTTGTTGTGAAATGTTCGGTTAATATTTTCAAACATTGGTAATGTTTAACTTTTTTGTAGCGGGGACCATAATGTCCCCTCACCTTCTCATGCACTCTGGAATTGGACCTAAACAGCACCTGGAAGAAAATGGCGTAGGTTTTTATGATTAGATTAATTAATCGATACTCTATAAAGATATAGTCTCAATTTGCCTCCACTCTGATTAAAACGTTTGTAATTTTAATAGTTGACAAAGTAGATAACAATTTTCAATTCTTGTGTTAGAAAAAGATTGCTCCAAATATTTTATTGCCAAAATATGCAAACTTTCATTTTGTTAATTTCAGATTAAAGTTCTTCTTGACAAACCTGGAGTAGGAGAAAATATGCAAGATCATATTTCTGGGTAAGATTTTAATATTGTCCTTTTCATATTTCTTACATTTCATATTTCATTTAACTATGAAATTTTATAGATTCGTTGGCCCCTTCATTATTGACAGTCCAAGAACAATGTTATTGGACAGAGACATCAACGCACAAACTGTTATGGAATTTACTCAAAGTGGTACTGGTCCCTTGGCAGGAACTGGTAATAAATAAATGCACTTGACTTGAAAATAAAATAAAATTTTGACATCATCTAATTAAAGGGACACAAGCCTCAGCTTACATTGTGTCATCTTATGCCAAAGCTACAAAGAATGAATCTCATTGGCCTGACATTCAATGGATTCTTTTGGGAAATGGAATTTACGGGAAAATGGACGAAGATTTTGCTCATTCCTTTAATTTTCCAAAAGAAACGATGCGTAGATGGATGGGTCCTTATAAAGGAAAAGATGCTTTCTTTGTCATTAACATGTTGAGCAGGCCAAAATCTCGTGGTCGAATTGTGTTGGGTGGCCCTGATCCCAGTGCTTATCCTCTCATTCATGCCGGATATCTTACACATCCTAATGACGTCAAAATCCTTATTGAAGGTTTTAATGAGAATATATATATTTTGATTTTGTGTTTTATTAAATTATTGATCATTTTAGGTGCCAAGCGTACAACTGACCTAGTGATGAACTCTACTACATTTAGAGAAATGAATATCAAATTCCCACAAAATCATTTTCCAGGCTGCGAAAAGCATATTTTTGGCAGTGATGATTATTGGGTATGATTAATACTGGTTTGAAAATGTGATTATAATGATTAAATAATTGAATCATTATTACAGGAATGTTTTCATCGTCATTGCACGCTTACCATCTACCACCACGTAATTTAAGAATACAAAAAATATCCTCGTTATTAAAAGTAAATTAGATTTACCAAATCATGAATTTAGGTGGGCACTTGTGCAATGGGTAAAAAAGATGACAGAAATGCCGTGGTCGATTCTGAACTCAAAGTAATTGGAACCAAAAATTTGAGGGTAGCTGATGCTTCAATTATGCCAATTATTTCTAATGGGTATGTACTTATTTCTACCAAAAGTAATTCAAATTAATTTTGTTTTATTTTTTTCATTTACACAAAAGCAATACAAACGCACCCACTATCGTAAGAAATTTACACTCATTTAATTACAAAATAAATAACAAGGGTAAAACTAATTTTTTTATTAAATTAACTAGATGATTGGCGAAATGGCATCAAATTTTGTCAAGCAAGCGTGGGCCCATTCCAATGTTAAAACGAATGAAATCATCCGCTAAAATAAAATGACTGAAACGCTCCTAACAAATTCATCTGCCATAGGATATACTTAGAGTGCAAACTTGTAAATCAGTATTTTTAACCACCACTACCACCAGAAAACTACAAAAGTGCACTTGTATTCTAAAAGCATGTCAATGCAAATGTTATCTTTTTTAAATTAATTTTTTAAGAGTTGGAAGATTTTAATTTCAAAGAAATTGTGATATAGGTAAAGTAATAGTAGGGCAATAAAGGCTTATTATGGACATTTTTTTTATTGATATGTATTTATTATAAACAAGCTTGAATATCTCTAATACTGTATCAAAAAGACAATAAAAAATTGGTACAAAAATATAAATGTTAATAATATCACAATATTTCGCCTTTGCAAATTGGCACTGAAGAATATAGGTACAACATATAACATTCACTTTTCATGGTATATCCAGATAATCCCATTTTATAAAATCACTTCCTAGCTCACCAATTAAAATGCATGCTGCATTCGTATTACTTGAAACGATTTCAGGCATAATTGATGCGTCAATTACTCTCAAACCCTTCACTCCGATGACTTTGAGACGAGGATCCACAACAGCTTGCTTTGAATCATTTCTTCCCATGTGACATGTTCTGCAAATAAATCCAGTAAATATATAACATTGAAAAAGTAATGCTAAAATAAAGAATATACCCAACAGGATGATACATAGTCAATGACATTGATCGTGCAAAACATTCGTAATATGAGTCGGACCTTTTAAAAAATACAACAATGTAATAATTTATACTACTTTAAATCCAATGCTTGTTGTATTCGTAAATGCCCTCACTTGAACTTAAAACTTTCACATCCTGGCAAACTATGCGGCATTAATTTTGCTCCTAATTTTTGAAACGTTGGCGTGCTTTCCACTAACGACACACTTTGTTTTTGACTTTCGACCATCGTTAATATATCTTCATATGAATCATAATATTTTGGGTCAAGAAGCGGAGGGTCGAATGGATTGGATGAATTAAGTCTGACTTCTCCTCTACTGACTGGACGGTTCAAAATGTTAATTATTTGGAAAGAATCAGTTCCCTTTCCATATTCGTAAAATTTCTGGAGCATTCCTGGCTTCACATTAAAAGAGTACTCGCTGTCTTTTCCATAATTGTTGTACACTGAAGTTCCTAACATGACCCATTGAAGATCTGGCCACTTTTCTTGCCCGAGCCGTTTAATCCTTGATGAAGGGATGAAAGCAGTGGCTTTTGGTAAAAATAACAATGATAAAATTAGCAAAATAAGTAAGCTCATGGGTTTTTTTAACCTTGTACTCCGGTAGTTGTTAAAGGGCCTTTTCCTTCTAGAAAAAAATCAGCAATCGTATTGGTATTTACGTCTCTGTCCATGTTAAACGACAAAGGTTTATCGATTAAAAACGGGCCGAGGAAAGTGGATACGTGATCTTGTAAATTTTTCCCAACTTGAAGGTCTTTTCTCACTTTTATCTGAAATTAGCACATTAATACGTTATTCACATTAATTTATAAATCGCTGTAATATTACTCCTAAATCTTCGAGATGTTTCTTCGGACCAATCCCTGAGAGCATTAAAATTTTCGGAGAGTTAAGACCTAGAATAGAATAGAAAGAATTACTAGAATTAGGAAAAATTAATAGGATTAGATAGAATTAGAATTACTTCCAGCGGATAGGATTACTTCTTTCTTTGCTCTGGCGTAGCGCTTTTGACCGTTTTTGACGTATTCAACTCCGTAAACCTCATCACTGTCCTCTTTCATTAATAGCTAAAATTTATCAAAGGATATAATATATTATTTGGCAAACTAAACATTATAAAACGTTCAACATACTTAATACTTATGCTCATACCTTGTTTACATTTGAAAATTTTCTAACAGTTAAGCTTCTTCTATCGCGAATAGGCTCAATAAATGCTTGATATGTCCCCATTCTACGACCCTTTCGTTGAGTGTATGCAAATGTTCCAAACCCTTTCATTAAAAGAGATCAGTTAGTAAATAATAATTGTGTACATTTTTGACATTACGTAAAGTTATGCATACCTGTATGATATGGGGCGTTGTAATCGATGATGGGATATCCAAACTCTTTTCCAGCTTTCACAAAAGTTTCGGCCATTCCAGTGTATGCAGGAACCCCGATATCTAGAAAGAAAAAGGATTTAATATGCACAATATTTTCACTGAAAATGCAGCAGATTTTTCAGAAACAATATTAGATACCTAAAGGTCCATCTTTTCCATGATATTTCTTTACAAAATCATCCCACTGGCCAGGAAGGAGATAGTTTTCTGACTTCTTAAAATATCTGATGACATTGCTATATTTCCATTTTGGTTCTCCCGTGTAATTGGCCCTAAAAATTGATTATTTCTTTTCATTTTTTAACAGAAAATTACGGACTGCATATGTGACTAACCAGTTATCGTAATCGTAAGGAGAGCCTCTAGCATAAGCCATAAAGTTTAAATTACTGGATCCGCCCAAAGCTTTTCCTCTAGGCCACGCACATTGTTGTTTCGGCATTGCAAAGCATGCTTTCTTCTGTGGCACCGTTTTATAATTCCAGTCAATGCCTTCTCTATTGAGCATCAAGAATGACATTGCAGGGATCTCCGTCAATGGATACGCTATTTGATTTCAAAACAGTGAAAGACTGAACCTTCTTTGAGCTGTATGCATAAAAAGAAAGTATCAGTATTGCTTACGTAAACCACCAGCTTCAAGCAACAATACTCGAAAGTCTTCCGATAAACGATGAGCTATCAAAAATTATTGTCTTAATTAAAATAGTGATCGTTAACGATATATCGATAAAAGTTTGGTAATTACCTACTACGGCGCCGCTGGAACCAGCTCCGACTATTAAAATTATCAGAAAAATTTATCATAACGGAAATAATTTAAATAGATACATTGTACATGCAACACATGCAAGTAAAAACTTATATTATGCAATATTGATATTAAGAGGACTGGCAAAAAATTTTTCATATAGGTAAAGAAATCAATTTTTAACCCAATTGCATTTCCTCGATAGAATGAAATTAAATGTGCATACATGCAATTTCAATACAATCTTTAAAAGTGCGAGACAAACTAGAAACTGTAATCCGTCTATTATACATACATACATATGAAAAGTATGAAAACGCATACCAACAATAAAATCAAAGTTCTCCGTCGTATCAATCGGGGATGTGAGTTGATCCTGAAGTGAATCCAGATTTGCAAACATGACAATTGACGGGCCTAAAAATCCAATCGCTCCGTAAAGCATTAGAGAGAACATATTTTGCAGAGCTGCGACTTGCGGCTCCATTTTGGCACTTGGTTATTAATTTGCACTGAACTAAAAAATAATTACATAAATTAAATACTCAATATTTTTACACTGATATGAGTTCCATAATAATATATTTTTATTAGGTGGTAAAATTTATGCTGAGATTTTACAAGAACGCTTCATGAGTCCATCAAACACGCGACTGAATTTAATCGACAATAGCCGTCAAGTTGTTCCTTACATTTCTAACTGATATGCAATTTAACATTGCTGATCTTGCAATAATATGCATTACCTGCACAAATAGACATAAAAAAGAGACTCAAGTACCAAGTGGAACAAAAATAAAATGCATGTCTCAGTAACTCCATTTGGATACTTTCAACGTTAGATAAGAAAATATTAAATAATAACTTGCATTCGACTCAATTGTGTCAAACTTCAACCCATGTGCAAATTATGCCATGTAATTAAATATAGTTAGGAATGAATATACTATAGGTAACTTTTTGCATGAATGAGATACTAATGGAAAGGATTTTGTTTCCTGTTTCACTTTTATTCTCACGTAACACACATTTGAGATGCATGAAAAATGCAGTGTGCATTTTGTAAACAACAATGCTACAAGAAATCTTGAAACGATAATACCTAAATGGATGAGGTGTGGATTATTCTATATCGTGATGTTAAATGAAAGATTGAACAAGGAAGATTAAAACTTGTGATAATTTGGGTGTACAAGGCGTTATAAAATTTGAGATCAATCTTTATGAGGCAAGGGCCATTTCATTATTACATTGTATCGTTTTCATATTATCATTTTATGCACTACTGGCAATTCTCTTTCTCTTTAGAGCATCAAAATTTTTGCATTTTTATTTTTATGTGCTGTCAATTAAATTTTATTTTATAAGTTATGTTGCGTAGCTGTATCTCTAAAATAGAATATGTAGTTTTTGTATGAAAAACGTGCGTTATTGGATTTCAGTAACAAAATAAAGCAATGTATGAAAGGAAATTTTCTCTCCTCTTAACACCCAAATGTGCGAACATTTTTAGCATGCGATGAACATCCGCTGAATTTTCATTTTATAGATGCAATTTATACGTTTGAATTAAAACACATTTAATTGTAATTTAGATATTAATCATTTCTAAAGATTTAACAGTATTAACATGTTTTATGTTTATTTTGTTTAAAAAAATATATGTTTACCCATTTGGATTTAAATATGATTGCGTCCTTCGTACATGAAAACATTTATTATTTATACGTCTGTTTAACTTGTTATGCAACTTGTTCCAATCTCTAAATGTGGGACAAAAAAAGATGAAGCACTTTTGGATGAAGAAGATAAAAAAATTAATGTTGCAATATACTTAATAATTGGCCTCGATGCATTTTTTGTTTCGCAGTTTTCAACATATTTTTAAACTCTATACTCATTTTTAAAAACAGCCATCAACTATTATTATTACAAAAATAAATTTGACAAGTTTAATGATGTAAAAAATAAAATAGATTTGGAAGAACGTGCAACTTAATTATATTTGGAGGTTGCAGTCCAATAATAATAACATTACAAATAATATAACAGTTTGTCCATGTGGATTGTAGGCATTCCTCTTATATGTTGTCCGACTAATGACGACAATTTATGAGCATACTAAAAAAAATTAAATTTAAGCAACGATTTAACGGAAAGTTAAAAAAAATGTTGAATAAATACCTGAATCATTGCAGGAACTTGAATTGATCCAGAACAATTGTAATACATGTAAGTAGTGGAATAAGCTAATTGTTGCAATAAATCTGCCTTTATTCCCCCCATGTCATAAATTACCATATAATGAGTCGGGGACACAGCTCCCTATATAAAACGATTGAATTAACGAATTAAGTTAAAATAATTTCAAGATTTCATATTTATTTCTCTAATAAAAATTCCTTACGTGTGACCTATTTTGGGATACGACATAGAAATCAAACATGTTTGGATAAGTAACTGAAGTATCGATTACGGTGCCAGAAATAGGATTACGTGTCATTCCAAACTGAAAAATTCAAATAAATAATTATGTTTAATTTGATTTCATCAAAGTTAAAATTATAAGGACCTCGTCTTTTCGGAAAAATCTCTGAGGAACTCTCTTTGATACAACCGAGTATGTAAAGTTTTTCATTAGAGGACAAAGGAGTTTTATAGAAGCAAGAATCGGTTTCACTTCATGTTCAATTAATATTGGCATGCTAGAAAGGGAGCCTCCATCTCGAAATACAATAATTCTGTCCGGATAATTACTGTTCACCTAAAATGACATAAAATTACAATTTTACAGAATGCTAACAAAGTCTCATCGCTTACTTCAAAATAACATTCCAACGCTTCAGAAAATAAACTTTGCATATTGTCTGTGATCTCTTGATGAATTTTTTGCACGTGGGTTTTGGAAAAATATTTTGTACATGAATTGTTCAAAGAAGCAATTAATCCGACAACTGAAGGAAGCCTTTTCTTTACGTCGTGGTTCACATCAATTCCGACAAACATTATTTGTTCAGTCTACAAAATAAAATCATAGTACAAAGTATAATAAAAAAACACACAAAAAACTTACCAAGTCGGGAATGACCATTCCCCACAAAGCACCTCCAAGCTTACAATTGATCTGCATCACAAGGTTTTTGACAGTTATTGCAAATTGTCCTTGGCATAAGCTTTTCGTAAGAACAACTTGAGAGGGAATAGATCTTTCAAAACAGCAAAAAGTTTTGATAACCGAGTAAATATCACGCATGGGGTACGCCATCATAATAACTACAAATTGAAAACGCTGTAAAAATAATAACAAATTCAACTATAAATTATTAAATTTTCATTTGTATTTACACCTTTTCTGAGGTTGCGTAATATTCCAGTGTTTCTCTATAATCCTGAGGATTTTGACCACTTAAGATAACAATGTCCCCTGAATGTGAACAACTTACACCAGCTTCTCTGCATGTTTGAAGATATGCATCTCGAAACTGTTTTCCTAATTTCTCATCTCGCTTCTGGCACACAATTAGCCATCGATTTAAAGGGACCTGAGGAAATAGAGGAATTTAATTATTTATTAACCATAATAAATTCGCCATTTCCTGCATCAATTTAATTTCTTACAGCATGATAAAATCCATCAGATGGATTTACTTGAAATATTGGTTTAGCTTCTTGTGTCTTGGTTTTGTCATTAAATTGTATTAAAGGCCCAGAAAGTTCCCTTGCCTCTACTTCTAAAATAGAATTATCAACTCTTAGATTCCAGCTTTCAAAGATCCGTAGTGCGGCATTATTTTCTGTATAAAATTTTATTATTTAAAGTAGTTCATATTTAAAAAAATGTAAATATTTTACCATTTAATCTACTAACAAAAGAACGTAAAGCTCTCAATTTTTGCTCTGGTGAACAAAATGTATATCTGTGTACCTCTTTCATGGCGTTTGTATCATTAAAATGTTTTTGATTTATTCCACAAACGTAGCATAGTTCTGGAATGATTGAAATTATTTTTACTTGCTCTGTTTCTCGATAGCCCTTCTTGACTTTGATTCTAGTAAGCAGTAGAGGCTGATTTTGATCTTGAACATCTATATTGTACTCCGATTTGTAATACTGAACGTATGTCATCTAAATAAAGTCACGGAATACAATGATTTTAGAATAGCCAAAAACATTGTAAATGTACCTCTTTCCCATTACATTCAAATATTGTTTGCGGAGTTTTATCCCAATCAATGTCATCAATTTTATATGTAAAATTGTTGTACCTTGTAACAACTACTTTTCCGAGAATGTAATTTGTGAATTCTTGTTTCCATTCTTGCAAATCATTCAATGCACATCTAGTATCAAAAATATAAACCGTTTAAATTCATTATAGAAATATATCTGTATTTATAGAAGAAGTCATTTCTCACATGTAGTCATAAACGGTATCGGTTCTGAAAACTCTGTAGGATGTATCCATACAAAGCATAAGACCATCTTCTTGTTCTTCGGCACTGGTACAAATTCCAGGCCAGATTTGTAGCCTATTATTTTTAATATAATTTATATTATATAAATAACAAAGGTGAATTACTTTCAACATTAATAATACTAACTTGTATTGTGGTAAATCGAATTTGACATCTTTATCAAAAAAGCTTCGGCACAACTCAAATTTCCCAAGAACGGTCATCACACGACGGAACAACACATTGAAAAATTGTACGGATTCTTTATAAGGTTTTTGTTTCAAATATTCCAATACCACTCTTATCTTTACTTTAGAATGCTTTGGATGAAATCCTCGTAGAACCGTTTGCTGAAAATTGAATACTTATTTTTTTAAATAATAATAATAATTTGCGACTATAAAGTATGCATGTACATCTTTTTCAAGTCGAGAAGGGAGAAATAGGGACAAGCCATCAAAAACCTTTTGTTCTCCAACAACATTGTCAAACTGGGACAAAAATTGTTTCCTAATTTCCAGATTATCGATTGGTGGATGAAACGTTGCCTTGTACTGGTAAATCCCTTCCTTTTTATCCACAAACACACGGATGTAATTTGTTATTAGTCGAATTCTAAAACAAAATATATAAAAGCTAAGCATTCTTGCCACTTCCATTATTGTAACAATAATATTGTTAGTATTTTTTTAGTTTAAAATACCTTTTTCCTCGCTTCCCTTTTTTCTTTTTTGGTGTAGTAGAGCCTTCTATTTCTGCATTGTCCACAATACGATTCCTAAATTCAAATGCCATCAATTCAATTATTTAAAAATTACATGCTTCAATTATTTATCTTAACGCTTACTCGGTGCCACTTTTGAGAGACAATTTTGACGTTAATTGTGACGACAGTTCGTCTTCCTTCAGTCCCATGCAACTCATCTAATTTTTAGCACACTTTGCATCCAAATTCCCAAAATCCAAACTCACAAATTAAAATATTCGTGGAAAACATTTTTGGCCCAGGTTGCAAATTTAAAAAAACAGCCTCCGCTGTGATACATTTGAGACGTTGCTCTGAAATCTTTGTTGAAGTTGAATCCATGAAAAATAGGACAAGCCGACCTTAAGAAACAGATCATTGTAATTATTGTAAATTATTTTCAGGACAATAAAGTTGCGCAATTTAACATTGATTTTATAAAACAAACGTTTGGAATATTCAATTTCAATACGATTACGAGGTTTCCGTCAATGAAAACGAGCGTATTCCTTTGATTTTTTTTCAAAACACTTTGTTGACGAATGTCGAGCCATGAATGGCGAATGATTGTTGTAAAGCAGTGTGTGCATTTCCTTCTGCATTTTTAGAATCCTATTGAAGACTTGAAAATTCAACATAGCCAAGTGGTTTTGCTAATTTTAAAGCTACCAAAGCCCACAATGTAATTGCTAATAATAAATCATTTATTTATTTAATTATTAGAAGTTTAGAAGAAACAAATCGTTAATACTGAAATGTTTGAAGAATGTCGAGAATTCAAAATATTCAACTGCCCAAATGAAATAGTGCGATTTCTATTAAGCAAACAATTTGTTTTGATTGAGTTTCCTAAATATCTATTTTATTTACAATACGCAGATTAAATTGCAATTTCTTCTAAGAATGCATGTAGTCAATTTAAATTGTGGGATACATTTCATTGAAATCTCTATTTCATATTTAGAATAATTATTATTGGAATGAGATTTATTAAGTGTTGATGGGTTTGTTGGTGCGTCAACAATTGAAATGAAAGCTCGTTAGCAAAGTTATTAATTTGATCTGTTAGCACATTCGTTAGAAGAATTTCTTTTGCTTTTACTACGAAATTTCAGCTTTTCATTATTTTATCAATTAAATTATCCATAATATGAACACCTGAACTTTGCAGAGTTTTACATCTGTAATTGATACTTGACTAATTTTTATTGTTGGTTTTATGATAACAATCTATTGATGCATAGGAAGGGAAATTCCAATAAAATCCGAGACCAATTTCTAATTTGATTCATTTCACGCACTGTTGTGAGTTTACCATTATCGTTAATAGTTTGTTCCTATTAATCATGCAAACAAGACGTGCAGATTAAAAATTGTAGACGAGTAGATTATTTTTTAAAACTAATTTAAAACATTTCAATATAAAATCTATTTTAGAAAATTCAATTGAACAATTAATTTAATTTACAAAAATATACTCTCCATACTGGTATTTTTTTTAATAGGAAACGCCTGCGATTATTTGCATCATGCAAATTGCATGTCCTGTGCATTTTATTTTTTTTTTGTGCGTAGGCAAACTTCAATTGAGAATTGATGTAAATATTTTCAACAGTTAAATTAGTTTCATTGTACAGTCAATTGCTAATTGCTTGTACGATTTACGATTATAATGATACAAATAAAGATTAATATTAAAGCACATTACTCGTATATGTACAATTGAAATGATTTGTTAAAATGTTATCAGTTGAACTTATCTAATTTTAATACGCATTTTACACAGAGTCAAGTAGTTTAATTCAACTGTGCAATTGTTCCAATTTCAAATTCCGTATTTGGTGACTCGAGAGTAATTTAATCGATTTCATATGTGTATTGTTTAACTAATTTACTTTCATATCAAATTATGCATGTAGATCCTAGAGTTAACTAAATTAAATCAACTCAATTGTTTCAAAACTCATCAATTTGATACAGATGAAGCTTACATAAGAATATGAAATCAAACTTTTTGGGTTAAACGTTTTAAAGTCAAGGCTGAAGATAGAAGCCCACCGAAGCGTCATTTTTAGACTTTTTATGCCGATTACTCTTACATTTTATCAACACATAGTTTCAAAATGCTAAGTTGATTATTAATAACCACTCGCTGTATTTTTAACGGACGTGGATCCTAAAAACATACATCAAATGAAATTGCATACATTATTATTTTAGCTGCAGTTTAGCTGAGCATTGTCACGTAGACATTACAAACAGGCATTATTAGATTATTTACTCAGTGACTTAAAATAAAGAAGCATCTCTCAATAAGTAGCATAAAGGTACATAAATGGATGCCTTTTGCATTTTAATATTTGCATTTCTTGTTCATCTTTTATTTTGTGCATATTAAATAAATATTTTGTAAATGGCTTCCAGATATGAAAGCAAGCTTATTTTAATTTTTGAAAATTAAATTTCTAAATACTCAGTTTAAGCCTTAATTTACTCTAATTTGTAACAATGAGTGACAAAAGTGTTAATTGTATATTATGCCCTAAATGATACAAGAAACTTAGGATTGAGTCATTAAGAGAAACCACAATTTAATTTCAATATTTATAGCCAACACAGCAAGTGTGCTTTAGGCAATTAGACTTGTGGTGTTGGCAATGGGACACATTTTAACCACCGAGTCAGTAAAGTAAAAGTTTCAAAATACGTATCCTCTGATTAGGTACCCAGTGAGTTGCCCCAATTTAATGATTCACCAGGAATCCCAAATTCTAATTAACACAGCTCTTAACAATTTCATAACTATTTTATGCTTTTGATGATGCCGCAAATGAAAAAAAAATACGTTACACTCTGTATTTTGAATCCAAATGAAATTCCAACTGCGGTCAGAGGACAAAGAAAAATAATTTAATCAACTGTTAAAAGTATCATGTTGATACCTTTAACATTTAACGCATGCATATATGCATAAGTTTATAAAATTGATCCCTGAATCTAATTGACCGATTATAGAATCTCATTTTATATTAGCACCAGAGGAGGTTGTCTGTCTCTTGAATGCGAAATTATTTATTGTTAAATTACAACAATTATAACAATTAGTCACGTATAGGCTACCGAATATTCATATGCAATATGCAATTAGTTCCATAATTTAGATCAACAGATGAATATGATAAATGTTGTAATTCAAGACAACTTCAAGTGTCTGGACAATATAACGAAAATAATATTCTTCATTGGAATGCATCAAGCATCAATCATAAAATTTCAAGATTTGGGGTCTAGGGGTACATAAAACAATTAATGCACTTGATTTTACAGGATACATCCGTTAGAATACCATCTTGAGTTTATATATATGCAGAACATAAATTAACAGCTTCAAAGTTTATTTGAGAAAGGTATTATAACCCAACCCTAAACTAACTATGACCACCCCAAGAGTCAACTTCAACCTAGTTGCAAGAAGGACTCATTAATTAGCATTCCAATTTGAGCCCCTCTAATAATAAGTGAGAGTGAAATTATATAAAAAAAAACTCCTGTTTCATCAATAACAAATTACCGATAAATTGATACAAATATGCAAAATCAATGTCATACAACTTTTTTTCGATACATCCTTTACAATTTTATTGACCAACAAATTAAATAATTGGTGTGTTATTAAACAGACAAAGGAAATTAAGGATTAATTTGTCTCGACTTTAAAGAGTGGTGAGATTATGACTTCCTCTCTAGTGTCACCTCTATTGTTATATAAATATGTAAATACACAAAGTGTGTTTTTACGTAAACGCATAGCTTCAAAAGCATTCTCTCATCCCGTTACAGGTATTTGGTCTTGTATGTCTACCTGATCACCCTGAACAAACCTACACTTGCAGCCAATTCCTTCCTTCCTTCCTTGTACTTACAAAGAGTTATAAATTGTTTTCAACTTTGGTCATATTTATTATGAATATGCTTATATACATGTACTTACATATCGCACTGCAGACTTTTATTTTCAGTTGCTGCATATAGTGCTCAAGTGAAGAAGGTAAATAAATAAGGGTTTAAAAGACAAGTCACATTTCTAAATCTGCATCTCGCGTACGCCTGAATATTATTAAGTGGTTAAACACTTTCCTAAATATAAGAACGGTAGTTGCATGCAATAATGGTCTAGATGTGCCAAGTGTAAATTGCTCTGTGGATTTCATTTCATTTGAATACATGTAATAACTCACATCTACTCCTCGTACATTATATTAGCTTAGTTTTCCAAGTCATAATAACAATAATAACCAACTGATTTAATTTTCTTTGATACCTCTCTGTATACGTAAATAATATGCGCTATAAAGGTATCGTCTCCATTGTTGGTTTGTTTAGCCCGTCATTGCAAAGGTTGAGATTTTGAGACTAGTTCACTGTTACTTTCTGACGTGCAAACAATAGAGATTTCGATGTCGATCATCGTGCTACTGAATTACATCACAAGCCGAGAGGAAGACTTTAAGTAAATAAGATTATATCTGCGTGTAAACTAATTCGGTTCATTTTTAATTCAATATCAACTTTCTGAAAAAAGAATTGAAACAATTTTACTAAATAAGTCAAAGTGAAAAATAAAATTGAAGCGGAACTGTGACTAATATATGTATGTATAATGGTACAATACAACTTGCAAATGTGATATCGTCGGTTAAAATTTTACTAACAATTGTGGTATCAATATAATGTAATATTGCATACTGTCAACATCTCAGAAACAAGGTGACAAAAAGAAAAGACAAAAAGGAGGATCGGATCTTCCCTTGTTTTCTTGGTAAGAATATTAAAACATTTATCGCTTGTTATTTATTATTAGAAACCAGAAGAGTTATTTTAAAGAAAAGAAAAGTGATGTTATCAAATATAACTTCTATCCGTCTGTGGACGAGGAAAAGCCGACAAAAATTATATTCATTGTTGACATTGTTAAATTGTTGGCCGCAACATTTATCAGAGTTTGAAGCAATTTTGCATGCAACGTAAACTGTATATTAATAAGTGCAACTGACTGCAAAAATAGCTTGACGGGTAAATGAGGCTGAAGCGTTAAATTAGATTATTATTAATGAAAATTCATACGTTGTTTGCAAACCCTGTATTAAAGTACTAAAGTAGCTATAATTTTGTACATTTGCTCATCTCAAATCTCAATGCAACAATAAATCTTTCACATATACATATAATTCACACAGGGCCATTATCATTTTGTCGCATTCAAATACCACCTACTTACATTTTCTCTCACTTTGAAATTAATTTATCAAACAAAGTTTAATATTTGCTTAACACAATTCCAAACAATTTTTACTACCTGTTAAACGAAATAAGAAAATGGAATGAAACGGAAAGTTTTTAGTACTCTTAATTTTGCTGAGATTTGACAAAAAGTGTAAATCGTGCTATAAATCATAAGAGAACAAGGAACATTCTTCACTCAAACTTGTTGTCTCAATCGTGTTAATAATCTCATCTCATTTTGTATCATTTCATCTCTTTCTTCCCTTTCTCTGAAATAAGTTAAAGCAACAGTGCCCTAACTTTGGGATTGACAGCTTAATGAAGTGAAATTCACAAGACCTAACTAAACCGACCAATTTGAGGATTTAAATTTATTGCGTTTTGTATAAGGGGACTTTGACAATGGTTTGAAAAAATACATTATTCATATTCTCTAAAATTAAGCGTAATATTTAGTAACGGATAATATTATGTTTCAACATCCGCAAAGCCTAATTGTTGTTAAAATGCGAAATTGCAACGAAGGCATCCCCAGCTTTATGTTTATTTACTAAACTCGAGTTACTTTCTGTAAAACTGCAATGCAGATTTTATCTCTTACGGCATAGGAAACGAGTAATAAAAAGTTTAGATAATTAATGAAACGCGTCTCCTCGTGTTATCACTTGCCGCATTTCTGCAAAAGTGGACTACATAATGTAACCGAGTATTAGAGAGTCATTAATAAAAGTTAAAATTTTGAAATAGATTATCTTTTCATTGTGTAGCAGCTAATCATCCTTGAAATTGCCCAAAGAGTTATTCATACTAATACTAATTTTTTAATACTTTTTATATGTGCCAACTTTATATGCTTGGAATTGGGTTTGGAGAGAAATTGTAGATAATGAGACTTTGGAATATACAAATTTAGAATTCATCAAACATTTAAATGAAAATTTCTCTGATTTTTATTAATTCATGAAGAAACTGTGAAATTGCTTCTCTTTTGACTATTCTGTCTAATTATGTCTCTCCTTCTATTTCACAGAATTAATGCCATTTGGTCATTGACAAAAAGAAGTAACGAAGACGAAGACCTAACGAAACAAAATATACGTTTTTTGTGAATGAATCAGCATCACTTACACTTTCATCGTCAATACGCCAAGTGCTCATTAGAAAAGAAGAAGAGATAAAAGTGATTCTGCATACAACTGGTCATTCAAGAAGCTGATTCAGCACTCGAACAACAACTGTCTTTTACTTCCAAGGAGGCAATTTGAGACTTGATATCTTAATAATTAGTGTTTAATCATACCCCGATTAACAACTGACAAAATGTCACCTCAAGCAAGTCAAGATGGTAATAGCAGCGATTAAAATGTTTAACTAAACGTGTAATTTTATAAACGATATATATATAAAGAAATAATTGTATGTGGATGCAAAAGTTGTTAAACGTGTAAAGTGATGTGCAAAGACATTGTAACATGATCAATTATTATTAATCAATTAAGTTTGCCACGCACCTGTGACAATTAATTTTTGATGAACATTAACCATTAACCATTGCTGCAATGTAATAATGTGTATGTTTCTTCGCGTAAGCAGTTATAGAACTAAATACTGATTAGTTATTTAATCACAAATCGTGAAAATGGATTACATAACATTTACAAATTGTAAATGGGATTTATGCGGATAAAAGTGCGGTTGCGGATGGCTGACGCTATTGCAACGGAAATTATAATAGCCAGTTGAACTATTTAAATGGTTCAATGTAATGGAAAGGCTGCAACGTGATTCTACACAATCGAATTTTTTAGTTTATAAAAAAATTAAATTTTTGACCAATATTTCATGCCAATTCAGCAAAATGCAATAGTTTACTTTGCACTCTTCATTTCGTTTTATCATCCAAGCCGGCGTGGCGTGTGTTTGTTTTTTAGCTTGCATAATTTTCAAATATCAGTGAATAGTACAAAAATTATTTGTGGGACGCAGTCAAAAATTAAAAAGAAGACAGTGTTATTGTGGTTGATATCAAAATGGATTTGATATCTCAAGGAACGTTTGGTTATCCAACTTATAGTTGGTTTCTTCCTATAGTTTACGGAAGTTTGGGGGCAATCCCAGCTTTATTGTCATTATTTTTTGATCTCGACCAAACAGCCGACTCATTAAGGGCTGCTTCAGATAACCCTCGGCAAAACGTGTACGACTTTATTATTGGTAAGCCACAGAATTTTATTTTACTTCTTAGAATTTCAATAATGATTAAATCAATGATGCATCAAATTTGTAAATAATTCTTGTGAAACTTGGGATGTTGGGATGCACTTTTGTCTAGACATTATGCTCATCTGTAAAAGTTTTAATTAATTACTTAGAATATTAAAGCTGCGTTTCTAATTATTGATTTACAGTATGCGCATTAATTAAGTTCGTTCTACTAAAGTTGAATTTGTAACAATGTTCAGGTAGAAACTGCATAGAAGCAAGTATCGAGTTTAAATTGGATTCCTTTTACTGCTTGTCATGATCGGATTAGTACAAAGATAATGTCTTTTATAGAATAAGAAGCATTTTAAAAACTGCACTGTCACCTGTCATCAAAATAATCCGAGTTTATATGTAAATGTATCATACTCAAATATTTAGACTAGATAAATATGTCTCAATTTGACATCGACCATTGTTTATTGAATCTTATATTGATATTAATTATGATAACTTTTATTTTTTCTTAATAGTAGGAGGAGGTACGGCAGGTTCAGTTGTCGCAAACAGGTAAATCGAATGCTCTTTTTAAAAAATCCAAAAATGTAAAAGAAAAAGAAGATCTCTTAATTAATAAATGTTATGAAATGTTTTAAGGCTGTCAGAACATTTTAACGTCCTATTATTGGAGAGAGGTGGAGGTAATTGCCGATAATGAAAACAGCCAAACCTATTGTTAAATCATTATTTTTTTTTTTAAATGTTGCATAGATCCGAACCCTCTTGCATTGGTTCCAGCATTGGCAACCGTTTTATTAAATCACCCAGAAAATGATTACATGTATCGTTCAGTTCCACAAAAATCCTCTTGTCTTTCACTTAACAATCGGGTAAGTAGTTAATTTTATTTTGTATAAGGCTATTGGATTTGAAAGAAATCAACAATTTATTTCGGTTCTGTCATTTGATTATTTATCCACTATTTTTTATTGCAATCAATCATTTCTGTCAATTTTACAATTGCTAGACAGAAGTCGTGAATTTGATCCCTGTTCAAACACTTTGTCTACCAAAAGATAAATTACAACAAAGTCAAAACAGCAACAAAAGTGTCACGTATTAGAATTTCATATTTTAATCCACAAGTCTATGCAGGATTATAAAAGGGATTTTTGAGGAATTAAAAATTGAACAGTAACGTATTGCAGTCAGCTATAGTTTGAATGTTAAAGGAAAGGGTTGAAAATTTCAACTTGAAATCATATTAAATTAGTGCAACTAAATTTATCTTAACTCGACCAATCCACTCAACCGAGACACTAATTTCACCAATTGAATGGTAAATAAAAAAGAATGCTGTCATTGGGGGATGATGTATTACACCTCTTGTCTCCGAGTCCCTTTGTTTCTACCACTCATCTTCACTCGAAATTAAAATTAAAAATCTAAAGGCTCAGACATAAGTTCGTTCTGGTAAATTAATAATCAAGACGCTAACAACAAGAAAGTAAATTAAAATTTGTAGCATCTGCTTTTTTCATAAGAGGTGTAATTTTTGGCTACTTGTCAACTTGACTTAACTTAAGTTGGTCTCGCATAATAATCTAATGCGCTGGATTCATTTGAACGATTCTGCACTTTAGAAAGTCATCTTCTCATTCTTTGCATATTTAATAAGTGTTGCGTGTTTGTTTTTAAATATGTAGTGTGAATGAAATGAAATGACGGTAGTAAAGTCTCAAATTAAATTCTAAAATATACGTTTATGTGCTTATTTCCTGTAGCAAAGCTCATGGTCAAGGGGGAGAGGACTTGGCGGATCTTCAACACTTAATTTAATGGTGTATCTACGAGGACATAGAAGAGATTATGACAATTGGGTGCGTTGTGTGATTTTATTGATTTTTAAATTGTGACATTAGATTAGTTGATTAATAAGAGTAATAATAATTTATGTATGGACTTTATTGATTAGGCCAATATCACTGGAGATCAAAGATGGAATTATGAAAATGTTCTTCCTTACTTTCTCAAGTCGGAAGATTATTGTGTGGAATGCGAAACAAACCCAAATGACGTGTTTGAGCGTAAGACTCATCTTAGATCATGTAATAAACGAATCAATCAAATTGCTCATTTATCCTTACTAGCCTATTTTCATCACAAAAACGGTTTTTTGACCGTGGGCAAGCCTCCATATCGCCCACTCGTGGAGCAGTTTCTTCAAGGATGCGAATGGAATGGAATTCCAAGGGTCGACCTTAATGGTCCATACAAAGAAGGTAAAATATTGTGCAATCACTAATAATGATGCGAGAAAGTAATGTTTTGTTTCTTAAAGGAGCTGCCGCAGTTACTTACACTCAAAGAAACGGCCGACGTTTAAGTGCCTATCGTAAGTACAAAACAAGTTTTTAAAATGGATCTTGCAATAGGTTAAATTTACACCGCAAAAATGTAGATTTTTGCTTCTTATTTACTTTATGAAAATGAATTTGCATTTGTAATCAATTGACTATGATTAAATAATAAAGCAAATGAACTTTGCAGATGCATTCCTCCAACCAATCCTACATAGAAAAACATTAAAAATTGAGAAATATGCTTATGCATACAAGGTACATACACATACAAATCCTTATTGATAATTTATTTATAACTTACATTTTGAACAGATTCTATTCAGGGGCCCTAATAATGAAGCGTATGGAGTAGAGTATGAAAGAAACGGGCAAAAGCGAGTCGCTTTTGCAACAAAAGAAGTTATACTTAGTGCGGGGTAATACTTTGTTATATTTATATACGTATTATTTATATTTTATATACAGAAGTTTGGACTCTGCGAAAATTTTGATGCTCTCAGGGATTGGTCCTGGGGATCACTTGAATCAATTGGGGGTAAGAATCATTAAAATATATATACCTCACCTAAGAAAAAAATTACTTATACAAATCATGCATTTGTAGATAAAGGTCAGAGTAAACGCTCCAGTTGGGCAAAACATTCAAGATCATATTGGAACATTCCCAGGACCCTTCTTAGTCGGAGCCCCAAAATCCTTCAATTTAGATAGAGATGCAAATTTGGCAAATGTAGCAAGATTTGTGAACAATGGTTCTGGTTCACTAACAACGACTGGAATTCACGCCAATGCATTTTTCTCATCATATAGAGCTCATGAAGAAGGAAATGCAGACTGGCCAGATACACAATGGATGTTTCTTGGACTTGGGAATTGGGGAGTAATTGATGAAACATTTGCACACGCTTTCAATGTGCGAAAGGATGTGTTGAAAAAGTTTTTCGATCCTGTTAAAGGATCAGATGCTTTTCAAATAACTGTTATGTTAAGCCGTCCTAGAGCTCGTGGGGAAATGCATCTTCGTTCAGCTAATTATAAAGACACGCCACTGTTTAACCCAAGGTATTTTGAAGATAGCGACCAAAGTGATATCAGGGTGATGGTCGAAGGTAAGTATAATTTATTAATCCCATCATCATTCATTCAAGTTCACGCCTTTACACTTGACAGAATATCGCGTGACAATTTAATGAATGGCACTTTTCTCTTTCTCTCAAGGTGTCAAAAGAGCAGTGTTTATGTCAGAGAATGCACCAGCATTTAGACGAGTTGGAAGTAGATTATCTCCAGTTCCATTTCCTCCATGCAAACACCTTCCATTTAGATCTGATCCCTATTGGGAGTGTTTTGTAAGACATTACAGCGTATCAATTTACCACTACTCTGGCACAACGGCGATGGGACCCAGGGGCTCTCCTCATGCAGTTGTCGACTCCGAACTACGCGTCATTGGAACCAAACGACTTCGAGTAATTGATGCAGGTATAGGAATATTTCATTTAATAAAATATAAAACTTACTTTTGTTTCATTTTGTGTAGGGATAATGCCAGTGGTAGTAACCCCCAATATTAATGGTGCAGGTATGTACATAAATTATTTTTTTTCTAAAATAATTTGTTGTAATTTTTTCTCTCTCATAAACAGTTTACATGATTGGGGAACGAGGTGCTCAATTCGTGCTAGATACATGGGCCACATATATGAGAAATGGAAAAAACTTTAATTTCAACAACTATTTATTTAAAAAATGATATGGTACAACAAAGAGGAATATTTAGAGTCAATTACTAAATATTTTTTACCAAGGCTAGTATTCAATGCAAGATGGTTCCTATATTTTTTTTATAATAATGAAATATTCTTGGGAAGCTTTCTCTTTTTTTTTGGGATCTGTTCTTTATCTTGTCCATGACTTTAAATATTTGTACTTTAATGTCTAATGGTTTAACTTGGGGATACTTGTAGTATTTAATGAAAGTATTATATTTTATTATTTATTTGAACCTTTATCCGTACAACGAAATGTATACTATTTATATTTTTAACAAAAGAATCCTTTGCAAAACGTTATCGATTTGCTGAGTTGTGATAATAAATTAAAATGTTTGTTCATCGTGAATTGTCATAAAAAATAAATACAATTTTTTGTTTTGGTTAAACAGAAAAAGTTTGACAATTAATTAAATTGTTATTTTAGTTCATTTTCTGCGTTTGACTGCCAAAACTTGAGAATTTCTTGAGATCCTTTTTCTGCAATCATCATACAAGCAGCATGAGTATTTCCATTGACCACACGCGGCATTATGGAAGCATCAATCACACGCAAATTCTTTGTTCCAATGACTCTTAACTGGGGATCAACTACTGCTTCCTTTGAATCTTTTCGACCCATGGATAAGCTACCCACTAAGTGATGTAATGTGATCGTGTAATGTTTGGCGAAGCAACGCCAGTACTCTGTACTTCGAAAGGGAACCTCTTCACATCCTGGAAAGACTTCGTCTGTGAATCTAGCCCCAATGCTCTGAAATGAAGTGGTATTTTCTACTAGATCCATTGCTCGTTCGATGCCTTTATATGGATACAAACATTAAGAATTATGAATTTTAACAATAATTAAAACTTTCAGACCTTCAACAATTACATCTAAGTCTCTCTCGTTGTGAAAATATTTTGGGTCTATTAGAGGTTCGTCGAGTGGATTGTTACTTTTTAGTTGGATTGTTCCTCTTTGGACTGGGCGATTTGCGGATACGATTATTTGAAAAGAGTCTTTTCCTTTAGAGGATCTTAAATACTTTTTTAAAACTTTCTCTTCAACATGAAATGCATTTGCAAAGTCTTCAGCAAATTTACGATAAATTCCAGTTCCCAACATGATGAACTGAGTATCTGGCCAATGGCCTTCACCATCAGCTTTTGCAAAAGTACTGGAAATTAAGGCTGTTGCAACCGTGCCTGAAGAAAAATATTATCAATATGTAATAATGCAGCACTGGCATTTCAAATTTTTTTTCACCTGAATTTGTTAACGTCCCAATTCCATTTTCAATAAATTCAGACATGGCTTCAGAATTGACGTCTCTATCCAGTATCATCGAAACAGGTTGGTCAACTAGAAATGGTCCCAAATATACTGAGACATGATCTGCAATATTTATAGATTTTGAATTTCAAGTTTTCACATTTACCGAATACAAACCTTGAACATTTTTTCCTACAGCAGGTTGGTCATACTTTGTTTCAATCTTGAAATAATAATAATTACAGCATACTTATTTTAGGTTTGTCAAGATCTTTTGTTTTAAAAGATGTATTTTACCCCTAAGGATTCTAAATGTGGCTTAGGTCCTACTCCAGATAGCATCAAGATCTTGGCAGAGTTGACTAACCCACTGGACAATATTATTTCGTTTTTGGCATATGCAGTTTTCTTAACTCCGTGTCTAATGAACGAATGGTTTTTATCGGGCACAATAAAGACTTGGAATTAAATCTAACCTAATGTATTCAACTCCATAAGCTTCGTTGCTTTCTCCGCGCATTAGAATTTTTGTTGCAACTGAAAATTTACGGATTGACAAGTTTGGGTTGTCTCTAATTGGCTCCAAGAAAGCGTTGTAGGAGCTTACTCTTCGACCATTTCGAATATTGTTGTAAATCACCGATACCCCTATAATACAATATGCTTAGTTTTGATTGTTGAGAATAGTTTCAAAGTACTAAAGTTATGCTAATTACAAACCTTCATCAAACTTTCCATTTAAATCTCTTCGTTTAATCCCCTTTTCTTCAGCAGCTTTAATAAAATATTCGGCCATTCCTACAAATGGCGGAATATTCACCGTGACCTCTCCTCCATGTCCGTGCACTTCCTCTGAAAATGTAAAAAAATATGTACTAATTCTGACTTTGCAAAGCATCCTTTTTGATTAAATTTTACGGCTTTCAAATTCTCCTTTGAAATCTTCAAAAGCTTTAAAATGAGGGATAACTTGATCATAACTCCATGACGGATCGCCGGTTAAATTTGCCCAAAAGTTGTAATCTTCTTGGTGGCCTCTCAAATACTGGAGAAAGTTTAAAAGAGATGTACCTCCTAATCCTTTGCCGGCAGACCATGCACTTTGCTAACAGTAAAATCATTTTTATATTGTACCATCTAAAAAATAGTTGTGTATTATCATATATATGATATGTACCCGATTCTTCAATGCAAAGCAGGACTTTGTCTGAGGGACTGTCAAATGTATCCAATCAAGTTCAGGCTTATTTAACAAAATTAAAGACGTTGAAGGAATATACTGTGCCGGCATCATTTCACCTCCAGCTTCCAAAAGCAGGACCGAGAAATTGTTTGAAGCTAGCCTATTGGCGACCAACGATCCTGCACTACCAGCACCCACTATCAAACAAAATAACGTTTAAAAAAATAAATATTAAATAATTAGTGTGATACCTATAATGAAATCAAAAGTATCTTGCTGATCGTAATATGTTGCTCTAAATCGATCCGACATGGCGTCTGATTCTTTGTATATTGCTGTGTTATCACATAAAATTCGTATCATGGAATAAATTAGGGGTGCCACCATGTAAGAAAAAAACGGATGCTGCATTTTGGAAAAAAACGGAAAATCACTAAACTATTTGGACACTGACGATGAGTAAAGTTAAATGACTGGACAACAAAAGTATACGACAACAATGCAAAATGCGAACTAATAAATTGTGAACAAAGACTTCCTTCCTCACAGACAACTTTGTCTGAAAAATATTTCTAGGTCATCAACTTCTTTTTGTACTGTCCAAGTTAGTGCATGCAAGTTTGTAATATAAATTGGTTGATTTCCCATAATTATATGCAATGAAATATTAACACATGCATGGGGTTATAATTAACCAAGGTCATTATCAGTTTAATCAATGGATTGGACAAGTTTTATTGCATGAGAATTGTGTCTTCCTGGAGAATTGATATTGTTGGGCAAGTCATATATTAGAGTTTATCTTTTCATTATAATCTTTTCATTATTATTTAACATTCATTCAAAAAATATATAAAAAATTAATACATATTATATTTAGTCATTAATTATTACGATATTCAATTACTCTTTGTGTACAACTCTTCGGGAAGGGGGTCCAATAAATGAGAGTAAAACGGGCAAGAAAATGAGACCATGTGCAGCCCCAATACAAACAATAGAAAGATACATTCTAAAATAAAATACTTTAAAAATTTGAGATTTCGCAAAGCCTAAAACGACAATTCCTCCAAATTTTGTCAGCGTGATTCCAGATAGAACGGAAACTCCAATATTGTTTAAGCTGTCTCGGGCTCTTTCTTTCTTTACAATTTCTTGAGACATGACAAAATGATGGATTAAATGGGTACAGAATTCAGTAGCTATTCCAACAGCCTACAAATTGAGTTTTCACAGGTATTACTTAGTAAAACTTGCAAATAATAAAAATATTATTGTTTTGTATTAATGCTCACCATTACTAAGTTAACTAATGTGACTGCATTCAATGAGACACTCCAAAAGTATAGCATTCCAATTAAATTCATAACAATCATAAAAATTGTTAAAAGAATGACAAGAGCTGAACCAATGTTGAAGCCCATGAGGAAAAATGATATAACAAAAATTGTTACAAAACAGATTGCAAGTGAAACAATAGTATCCCTCCAAATTGTCAAGTACTGTTCATAATAAACATAAAATATTGAATATGGAAATATTTCATGTCTATCTGATCCAAGCTCTGTAAACAAATAATAAAATACCAATCATGTTATTTTGAACGTGCCTATTTTAATATTATGTATTTATTCACCTTTTCGTATAGTTGCAGTCATGCTTTCTGCAAGATTTCTCGCTTCTCTCATTGCCTCTGTAAACTCTTTTGAAGATTTCAAAATTGTATGATACGTCATAAAGTAACTGGCTTTGACACGAGAATGTCCGTTTGTGCTATTTGTATCATAAGTCACACCCAATGAATATGCAGCATGTCCACCTGGAAATCTTTATTATTAGAAGAAATACGTATCGTATAAATGAGACACTCGAATACAAACCTTTAGCACATCTTTCATGTGGATTGTCCATTAAAAACCAGGTGAGATACTTTTCAAACAATTCTCCCTGGATTGGTTCATTTCTAACCTTTTCTGATAAATCGCACGACAAACAACTCCTAATAATCGAACATGTTATGAAACAACAATTTTATTAGAATGCTTTTTTATATTAAAAACTCACGGATCGTCTCTTTGGCTAGGACAAAAGTATCCTGAAAAATATTCATATTTGCAGCAATCGGGAACTGCAGCCCAATCAAGATAATCATCTATCCATGATTGTGCTGGTTTAGCTATATATGTCCTATTTGGTAAACGACTTGCTGCAAAAATCTGCGAAGCAACACTTCGTGGAAAGTCCCCAGCTCGAAGTTGGTTTTGAACAATTGAATTGGAATAGTTTAGTCCTGTATCCCGAACCACAAAATAAACCGGAGGGCCTACAGACAAATAGTCATACATTGCTTGGAAATAGGCGTAGACATGAGAATCCTCTGGAACTGAAAGGTCTTCATCTAATCCGACATCAACTTTTGGAGCAACTGCGATGGAAGTGCAAAGCCATCCAAAAAATACTACAAGGACAATAACTCGAATTGGAGCCGTAAATAAAAATGGAGAATAAATATTTTCGATGAATTTGTTTAAAAATCCTTTTTCTTTTGTTTGATTTTTATCTTCTTCTTTTCCCTTAACACTATAAGAAAAAACCCACCAAGTTAGATAAGTATATCAAAACAATTAATTGATTTCTTACCAACACAAAATGTCATATCTGTTGTTTTCTTGTCTGGAAATGTCGATGGACAAGAATGCAATGAAGCAAGTGAATTGCAAAGTAAAATTGAACAAAAGTGCCATTCCTGCGTAAAATGCAAACGCTCTAACAGCAGGCATCCCAGATAAGCCACCTATCATATAAAGTAATTTAATTGCAATTGCAATTTATTGCTCGGAAAAAAATAAATACCCAAGAAAAATGAGACGGAATCTGTTAATGAATTTAAGAGCATCGAAGGAGCAACTTCACCAATGACTCTGCCAATGTGCTCTGATTTCGTTTCTCCTTTCAGTCGAGGAGTCCTTTGATAAGTTTGGACCATGATGAAAATATTGTCGACTCCAACAGCAAGCACGAGAAATGGAATAACTTCAATAATAATTAATGTTGCGGGTAGACCAATATATCCAAAAAATCCTGCAAGCATTATGATAATAAGTAATAGTAAATAGTTTTTAATAAAGTGGCTCAAAAGCTTACCTACTGAAGCACCAACTGATCCTAATACGATTAATACTCCAACAATGCCTGCTGATATTTTGCTGTCAATCTGTAATCGGACGTTAAAAAAATAAGAACATTTATTTATGTAAGGGATAGTTTTTTGCGTACCAAAAGCCTTGATAAACTATTGACTTCTCCGAGGGCTACAGAAATATAGATGAACATGATCAAATAGGATATCACAACAGTGACAACTTCTCCAGAACTTTGATTTTCCAATTCGTCCTCAATACTACGTTCAGACGAAAAAGCAACTTCCATAAATGATGGTTTCTCATTTTCCACATAATTTTTCATAAACTCAACATAAGCCTTTTCCCATTCTTTTGCTGGCCGAGTCTCGTCCTTGTTGTATTTGTTGTTCACAATAAATGTAATGACTGCAGTGTTTGCCATCTGATACCGAGGATCACTTAGGTCATCGCCTAAGAGTGAAAAGACATCTTGTGGATTAGTTATTTATGTTAAAAGCACGTAAACTGTAAATTATTTTTACCTGGTTTACTAAACCCTCCAAGTACAACGTCAGGAAAAATAATTCCCCCGTATCTTCCCATGCAATTTTGATTTAGTCCCGTAGAGTCTTTGGGTCAAGAAATTCTTCAAGGTGATGAAGATTAAAGTTACCATTATGATAAGCCCTTACCTTTTGGGGCACCTGGGTTTCTTGAGCAAAAGAGAAAGTGGTCGAGATATGTGTCTGTGAACGTTATATTGTCTGCCCCAACAATAACGTCATAACTAGCTTTAGCTTCAAAATTTCTTGGATCGCTGTGCCAATATTCAAGGTAGCTGAAAATTGTACAGTTTGTGTTTTCTGGAGAAAGTGGACTGAAACAAACATCGGATAATTTTTCGCCGTTGACTCCTTGTACCTATATATAAACAAGTGTTGTAGTATCAAGTACAAACAACAAATATATACTACTCTATTTTAATGTTATTTTATTTACATCATTTTCAATCCGAGATTGAAGATCTAATAATGCATACATGAATTTCTTTTGAAAAATTGGCCCAAATGTTTCGGATGGATCTGCAGTGTTGTTGGAAAGGTAGTAACTGATTGATGGTAAATCTTTGGCCGTAACAATTATTTGCTCGGTCCTGTAAAAAGGCTCAAAATTTTGATCGAAATAATCCTTCTCCAGTCTAGATTTAGATTCAGGCGACGCCCAAAGCTCAACAGGATCTGTTGTAATTTCCAAAAATACGACACCACAAGTTAATCCAACCGTTAACAAAATTCCAGGTATTAGAACAGGCCAAGGGTGTGCAGCACAAGCTAAACAATATGAGAAATAAAATGCTGAAAAGTATGAGTATATATGCTAATTCTTACTTTCACCAAGTGATGTGAAAAAATTGACAATCAGTTTCTCTGATTTGAGACCTAACTTGTGCATTGTTCCGATCGGCTTTACACTCGATTCTTTTGGATCTATGTATCAATTGAAATCTTGTAAATACTAAGGAATACAATACAAGACGCGTCTTACGGTTCTCTTGCTTTCTTTCCTGTATGATTACAAAGATTGCAGCTAAAATTATGAGAATAGCACCAACAATGAAAATGCATCCCATGATAAAGTACATTCCAAATGTGAAAGCAATTTTCCAATCATCAATAGACTCTTTTGGTGGTAGATCAATCAGTCCAGCATCCGATGAACAATTATCACCAGTGGGACATTCTATGCAAGAGCATTTTGTCGTCGAGTTCTGCAAAATAAGTTAAACAAAATGTATTTGTAAATTGAATATTGTTGTTTTTAATGCAATAAACTAAAATTGTTACTGGTGGTGGTTCGCTGCACAAAAATGTTTCCCCATCAAAAGGAATGATTGGAACATTTGGCAACTCGGGATGCAATGAAGGGTCAAAGGAATCATTTGTGAGTCTGTAGTATATATCAAATGGGGCATAGGTATTCCTAGTTGACCCCATGTAATCATACCAACGTTGAGGGGTGCTACAATGTCATTTATTTAATGTTTAATGTGTAAAATAAATAAATAAAATCATACCAACGATGAGCTCCCCAACCGCCGCAGAGAAAGTCGAGGGCTAAACTGTTGGCTGTCCCCATCAAAACATTCCTACAACTGTCAAATGTGCCTTGAGAATGTCTTTCAGTCATATACAAAATGGTGTCTTCAACAACTGTCTCGTTATTTGGACCGGGTAGGTCATAAAACTTGGCAACTTTGAGAAAGTATGCTTGGAATGGCGAGCATGTGAATTCACAAAGGGACTGTCTAAAGTTGTACCAACATGAAGGACACCGAGCAATTATTCCTTCTGGCATCGTCATTTGACGCACCAAATTTGCAATTTGATCTTCTCTGCAACAAAAATCTGTTTGATTGAGATTGCGATATGTCTCAATCATTTCGGGACAATACGCTGAGAGACTATTGATTGCTTCATCCGATAAAGTTCGAGGAGGGTGATCAGCATAACAATCCAAAGCTAAGTTTCCTCCAAGTTGTAAACATGTCCCATGCAATGTGCATTTTGGTTCTTGTTCCAATATAATTTCATGCCAACTTTGACTTTTGATCTGAAAATTCCATAATTGCATAAATATGCAAAGTTTACTGCAAAGCTTTTATATATTACACATACCTGAACAATGAGACTCGTTACAAAAACCAATAAATATGAAAATCCCTTCATTTTAATGCTGAAACCGAACAATACTGTCGGTCAATTAATCCTTTATACCCCACGAGGGTCAAACTACAAATAAATGCTCAAGTCATATTCTGTCGACTTGGTTAAAATATGAAGCTTTATCTTTTCACATTGCACAGGTGGACAATTGAGTATCATCAAAGTATTGTCAACCATGCATGTGTTCATTATCGGTTGAAATTGAAATCCTCCATAAAGCAGGTGTAGTATTTAACTTATCATATTCAGAGTAATTTACAGCCGGTCAAATATCTACATATACATAATTACATAACGGTTTGATCCTTAGCTTGCTGTTTTGATACTTTGATGGAATTTCTGAACACAGGTGTGACGCTGCTATTCAGAGTTTGAGCTTACGAATGAATCATTATCCCATGCTACCATTTAATTCCCTTTCCATTTGTCGTGCAGGTGTTATTTGTGCATCTGACCTTATCAATATCGATTACATTATTGAGCATTTATTAATCTTCATTCTCTATATTCCAAAAAATATCGAGATTAACGAGAATAGTTAAACATAAAAGAAACCAATAATTATAATGTGGTCATATGTAACTGGTCATAAATGATATTTTACTTCTAAAAAGAACGGACATGAATATTATTGGTAATAATAATAATAATTGGTCATAAAATGAATAGTAATCATGATGTAAATTGGCTTTTGGCAAGAAATACAGGAAACGCATGTACAAAAGAAAGTTCTTGGCATTTACAATGAAATTGGGAAAAGAAAGACGATGAATCTGGGAATGATTTCAGTATGTGAGCTGGTTTGTACCTATACACAAATCGGGACTTTTCCAAGGTATTGTTTTCTCCGTGCAAATTGAACCATCAATTCAACCAAAATATAAAACGGGACGATATTTATGTAAGCTTTTACATCAAAATTTTTGTGTATTTAAATAAGGGGCTCAAAAGGAAATGAGTGGTAGTGGTAAGTATATACTTACTGTATATATGGAGAGTACTTTAACGAGTGAAAGCATTCATTCATTTATTAAGGTTCGCACAAGGATGATGAGGACGGAGCTGGAGGAAGTTCTTCAGGGTCCAGGCGAAATAGTCAAACTGATAAAATACAAAACTTTGTTTCCAGTTTATTAAGCAAATTGAGTATCGGATCATCAAACAAGCCAAAGGTGATGAAAGGGATATCAAAATGACTACGAGTCACTTAAATAAATGCATTATTTTGTTTTTCAAAAGATTTTGGATGACCCAACAATAGAAGGAGTTGCAAATTACATCAAGTCTGATAAATGTAAAAATATCATTGTTATGGCTGGTGCTGGAGTTAGCACTTGTAAGGATCTTATATTATATCATTCGTCAGATTTTCGCCATTGTTATTGTGTTTTTTATAGCTGCTGGAATTCCAGATTTTCGAAGTCCAGATTGTGGTCTTTATGCCAATATTATGCGAGACTTTAAACTTGCAGACCCTCAAAAAATGTTTGAAATAGGATTTTTTCGATCTAGCCCAGAACCATTTTATGCTTTGGCCAAACAATTATTTCCAGATCAGCTAATTCCAACAACAGCTCATCATTTCATTAGGCTTCTCCACAATAAAGGATATCTTCTAAGACACTACACACAGGTATTTATTGTTTATCGGGTGAATTACTTGAATTAGCATATTTAAATACTTTTTGTTGTAACCATTTCATGAATATGCTTTCACCAGAACATTGATGGCTTGGAAAGAATTGCAAAAATTCCTGGTGGAAAAGTTATCGAGGCACACGGTTCTTTCTACAGCTCCCACTGCATGAAATCTTCCTGCAAAAAGGAATACTCTTTTGACTGGATGAAAGGTTTTTACAATTTTATCATCAAAGTTATTCAATTAAATAAAAAAAATTGTTTGTGTATGTATTATATAGAACGAATTATGTCTGGAGCTGTCCCAAAGTGTTCAGATTGCGACTCCACGGTCAAACCAGATGTTGTATTTTTTGGAGAATCATTGCCACCTAGATTTTTTGCATCCGCACAATCAGATTTTCCCAAATGTGATCTTTTAATTATCATGGGCACCTCTCTCCTAGTGCAACCATTTGCTTATCTTGTCAATCAAGTCGAACAGAATTGTCCCCGAGTACTTATAAATAGAGAAATAGTTGGTACAGCAGATCAATTAGAATTCCTTGATTTACTTCAAAAGTTTAATGCTCATTCGGACTTTGATTCAGGGGTGGGCTCATTCTTATCAAGAGGATTGGATTTCAAATCAGAGAGAAACAGAGATGTTGCAATTCTAGGTGACTGTGATGAAGGAGTTAAGAAATTAGCAGAAGCTTTAGGATGGAAAGACGATTTGTTAGAACTTGAAAATGAAACTGCTGCTGCTTCTAAAAGTACTTTATAAATAATAATTTTAAGCTTTAAATTTAAAAAAATTTATCATTCCGATTTGAAAGCAGGTAGAAAAAAATGATTAAAAATTGAATAACTATATAAAAATATATTTTTGTCAAAAAATTTATTCGCAGAAATAATGCGTCGTTCATTTCCTACATATAGAGAAATGTTGATTAATTTTTATGGATTCACCAATATTAAGATATAAATAAGACAAGATCAAGTTTTTTCTGATTAAAGTTGTTTCGTTGCTTTTCTATTTAAATCAGTGGTTTGTGATTGCACTAGATTTGTTTTCTTAATTTTAACACAAATATTGTCATATACGTAAAATACAGTAAAACCTTGAAATCTAGTCAAGCCAAATTGGGCCAAATAAATCTTGCCATTCATCAGTTCATCAGTCACACAATTAGACGAAAGCCGACAAAGATTTTTTTTGGAGTCACCACTAATCTTGAAAAGGAAAATTAGGGAATAAGAAATGACTCTTTGACATCAATTCATCATTGGACCGGGGTTGACCGAGAGAGATCTGGTCCAGTGGACTGTGCTGACGATGGAGGAGATGCTTCAACGTTTTTTAGCAACTGCGCAAGCCAATATTTTGTAGACTTGTCATCCTTCAAGCATTTGGCGAATGTGTTGTCTTTAAGCTGATCAGGGAGGCATTGACGAAGAGCTTCTCTTGCTCTGAAATTATTTGTGTAATGAATCAACCTCGTTATACATATTTGATTGCAACAAAAAATATCTAACCTCGAGTTATCCGAGAGTCGCAAATAACATCTGACGACATGTTTCAAAAGACGGGCACTGGGTTCTTTTGCTAGATTAAGAACCATTTTCCCCAATATCATTGCGACATGAGAAAATCTATCATACGTCTGACAGATGTAGTTTAATCCCTGATCATCCAGTAAAATCTTTTGCAGAATAAAGGTAGCTACTGTCTTGGAAAGTTCGTTTCCGGATTCCATAATACGCAGGCAAAGTGGAATTATTTCAGTTGTGAGTAAAAAGTTGATGACCTCAACTTCGTCATTCTACAAAAAAATGTCAAAATAATACTATTCAACCGTGTTCCGAAATTTAAAAAAAACTTACCTTCACAAGAGCCCCAATGACACCCAGGCTTGTTAGTCTTAAATATTCAAATTGTCTCGTCTTTGAAGTGGTATGAAGAAAAGGATAAAGAAACAATGGAATATGGGCTTGTAAAAACATGGCTCGTGTTTCCTGATGTGACGCCACACATTGAAGCAATGCCAGCGCATTACAGACCTAACATTAAAAAAAAATCCTTTAAAACTGTAAATAGTAATTTTATTAAAATGTAATTTACCCTATTGGACTGAGGAGCATTCAATGTGGGCGGATTAATGTACGGATAAATGGAAACAATTTCTTGTAAAAGACTGGCCATTGTCCCAGCAGAAAACCACAGCATCGGTGCCAAATCCAGCACAACCTCTCTTTTTTTCCTGGAATGTCATGTTTTTTTTTTTTAAAATGTACTTGAACATCATGATTAGCATCATGTTTCAACTTACGACAATTCTAAGAGGGCATTTTCCCTGGTATGAGGGTTGGTCAGTTCTTTAATCCACATGTAAACTTTGTCCCTGTCCACAGCTTGAGGAATTTGAGAAGGTCCCATTTGGTTGGACGGCTGCTGTTGTTGTTGAGGCTGGAACTGGTCGGCGTTGGGGGGCTAAGGAAAAGAGACGTCAAATTTCATCAAAATAAAATGGATGCTTAGCTTATTGTATGCAATATATAAATAATATCTTACCGTTGGATTCATTGTTAAAAGTTTGAGCTCAAAACTTTTGAATCTTTCAAGAAACTGCTTCTTGTATTAAATATCGTGAAGCAACTTATTCCCCTGGACCCTTGGA
The DNA here is from genome assembly GCA_034698145.1 of Proisotoma minuta. Classification (NCBI taxonomy): domain Eukaryota; kingdom Metazoa; phylum Arthropoda; class Collembola; order Entomobryomorpha; family Isotomidae; genus Proisotoma; species Proisotoma minuta. Next base: position 42,175 of record JAQIXN010000061.1, on the reverse strand, counting down.
CTTTGACTTGGCACTCAACACAGCCGCCGTTAACCTCTGGACCTTAACTGACCACGAACTGTTGCTCACTGTCCTCAAAAGGATGAAACACTGGACAAATAGATTCTTGTGGCTTTCTCAATTCTTCAAACAAAGAAACTGTTACCCACCATAAACGTTTTAATTTGAATGGAATAATTTACATTCCAGACAACAAAGCTTATTTCCGGCTTAATTATTTCAATAAGATCCAAATTTTGTATTCCAAAAATTCCAAAATATGCCAGATGATGCTAAAAAGCAGCGGGACCACTCACAAAGCTCACAATCGTCAACAATGCTCTGATGCTTTCCCATTCATAACAGAAGTCTTACGTTTATCAACATGCAAAATATGCTAATCATCTGATAAGATAATTATGTAGTTTGTAGAAGAAAAGTGGGAGGTATTTCTTTCTCATTTCACTCATTTACATTCTTCACTGCATCATATTTTGCATCCGAAATTGCATGCAAAGTTGCAAGAGGAAGGTGAGACTTTGACAATTTCCGAAAGATAAGGAACATTTCCAAAATAATTGAAGGAGAGGATGAACTACAGGGAAATGTGGTTTACAGTTACAAAACCATTACTTTTTAGCATGTCTAATCAAGCATTATATCATCAAATACTTTCTATTAACGGAACACAAGTATTAATGTCATGTATTGATATATAACAATGCGGGGATGTAAATGTAAATACTCAAAGGTCTGACCTTGCTGTCAATAACAAGTTACAGTTCGCAGTGTTACACAACGGATGCTGAAAAAATGACGACGACTGGTTCCGAAACAAGATGAAATGATGCAAAAATGAGATTTCTGGCTATTGCGTGACGTAGATTCACTGAGTAATTGTATTTCAGCCTGGTAAAGATATAGTAATAGGATCAAACCATTTCCACATCACCTGAATTACCTCTATATAATATAGAGAATTACTTTGTTCAACTAATTTCATTCGTGTTCATTTGGCCCATCAATAACTCAAGTTTGGGACAGATATTATTAGTTTGTACAGTTGTTGTTCGGCATCTGAAAATAGAAATTCGTATATTAGTCCAGTTAGTGTGAAAGAAGAAAATGGACAATAATTCTGATCTGCCCCCAGAATATACCGGTATGTCTTATACTGAATAATACAAAAAACGCTTTCATTTGGGTCGAAATTAAATAACCATCATTCATATGTAAATGTACATGAAAAGAAGCAAAGCCCAGTGCTGAAGATGAGAAAAAGAAAGAGAATGATATCATAACGAAGGAATCTCAGATCAAGTCCAACAAAACGCTTGACCCTATGATGCATATTCCCCCCGCTCATCCCCATGCTCATAATACTGATCTTTGGTGCTGCTACTGTTTATCGTGTAATGATTGCAATTGTCCTGGCGAAAACTGCTGTGATTGTGACTGTTGCGGGGATGGTTCCTGCGAATGCGGAGACTGTGACTGTTGCGGGGATGGCTCCTGCGAATGCGGAGACTGTGGGGACTGCGGAGGGTGTGACTGTGACTGCAATTGCTAATTAGTGGTATTTTTAACAAGTGTTTTATTTTTTTATTATACGATTGTATTTTTATTCTATTGAGAATAAAGATTAAATTTATTTTTTGAATAATAAAATTTTTCTCTCTTAAAATAATTTTAAAAAAAACATTAATCTGACAAATCTAAATCTACTAATTCATCTTGTGCTTCGAATTCTTCTTGTAACTTTTGTTTCTTTCCCCTCTTCTTTGCTGCTTTTACTTTCTTTGTCGCAACATTCATGTCTTCTAGTTTACGCTTTAATTTTTGCTTCGTCTTTTTCGTTGCTGGTTCCTCTTGCTCCAACTCCTCAGGATCTAATTTTGTCTTGAATTCTGAATCGCTGTCATCTTCATCAGAATCAAGAAGTTGTTCCTTTGTTTTCTTAGAGCTAGATTTCTTTTGGTTATTTAACGCAGAAGGTTTTGGGATCAACTTTTCTTCTCTGGTCTCAAGTGTTATTTTTCTCATTTTAGCTTGAACCTTTGTATTTGCCTTTAGATATTCTGTTGCAAATTCTAAAATTGGAGGATGTGGTTTAGTAGTTTCCATTTGTACTCGAAGAATTTTCTGGGATTCTAAATCTGATAGGGAAACAGTTCCAGACTCTAATGCTTTGGTTCGTCTTTCGGATATATACTTTGAATTTCCTTCAATCTAAAATTTCAAAAAAAATAATGGATTAGATTTATTATAAAATCCTGCAAAAATTCAATTTAACTTTTAAAATAGTTAAAATTAAGTTGTGTCAGACAAAAAATGAAGAAAATGGAAAATAAATCTCGCCATTCTCATGTTGCATTTCATAATCTTTTAATTTAGCACAGGCTACCAATGTTACATACTCATGGATAATGAGCAATAAACCGCTATCTGTGCTCAGCTAGATTTTCAAACAAATGTCAAATATCTGCCAATCAGTTACCTTTTCAAGCAACGTCTTGTACTTGCGACAAACTTCTGGGTTTTTGCATTTTTTCTTGAGGAAAGATCTGAGTTGCATAACAGTTGGAGTTACAATTTCAGGAAAAGCTAACTCTGTCGCAATTGCTTTGCAAGTTCTAAGAATTAGCTCAAAAACATTTTCTGATATTCCCTTTGCATATCCGCTTTCTGCAGCATCGGCTTTCAAACAACAAGTCATGTCCAGAGGCCTTACAGAGAACTTTGATATAGATTTCAAACTAAAATCAGTCATTAAAAGAACCTATAATAATAAAATAAAAAATAAGAATCCATTTTAAATGGCTGAAGAAAAGTTGAAGAAATGATTATCCCACACACCTCGGTAATTAGAGGAAGAATTGGAATAAATACTCCAGCATTCTCTTGGAGTTTTATCAACATTCGAACAATAAGAAATCGAAGTGGAATATACTTTTTTGTTGGAATAAGTTTAATTGTCCCCAAACATATCTGAAATTAAAGAATCAAATTTTAGATAGCTAAAAAATTTAAATTTTATTTGATTGTCAACAATTTATGTATGCATACCTGAACTACGGGATAAATCAACAACTTTAAATTATCATCTTGTGATGCTTGAGAATGAGACAATACATCGGCCCAAAGGTATAGTGAATGCAAAAATTGCCAAGAATAAACTATTCTTGATGCTTCTTTCTTGCTCTGCTTAGTTTGAGATGCTGCGGTGTTTCCAGCCGTCAATGCATTGCGCAAATGAATTGCTAATTGTCTTATGAAGGGAAAAGCAACAGAATAAGTCAATGGAGGATCCAAAAGGTAAACTTCTGTTAAACTGCTACGCATCAGGTTCAGAGCCGGCCAAGTATTTGCTGAAGTGAACTTTGAATTCGCAACATACGCTAAATACATTTGCTATACCAAAAAAATATTAATTAAAAAAAAAACATTCAATAACTTGTTAGAGAGTTACGTACCTTGTAGATTCTTAGCAAAAACATTTCTCGATTGTAATTTGCCATTCGAATAATTGTTAAAAATGCCAAGATTCTGCAGGAATCCTCACCAGAAGACCAAATATTAATAAGAGTCCGTAAAAGTTTATAACTTTTTGAAGCAAGCAGAGCCCAAAATCCACTCATCTTTTGACAATGACGAAGAATTGACGCTACGGCATCTGTATTTCCCATTGATTTTAAAAACTACAAAATATAATAAAACAAAATTAGAAAATATGTATGATTATGAATCATAATTTATGATGTAATCGTTTTTGAAAAAGCACTTACTTTAACAAGTGTAGCCATATATGATTTTAATTTCGATCTCAACTTGGTCCATTTTTGCGAGCATTTATCTTTGAATTCTAAAGGTCGCTGATCAAACTTTTGTTCGGAAACGGCCAAATTATTACTCCCGCAAAGAAATCGGACACAAAAACCTTTGACGTGTCGAATACAGAGTCGAACCAAGGCATTAAAATTTGCTGATCCTTCTACTTTCCATTTTTGTTTTGTTTCTGACTCATCTTTCAGAATTTGATCAACAGCACATTCAAATGCCTCGATTACATTAACAAAGACACTTATATCCCTGTAAAACAGTTAGCCATTAAGTATTTATATTTGCCAAAATAACAATGTATAGACTGTACCTGGAAGTTGACAATTTTGTCTCCCAGTCTTTGATGACCTCAAGAGTCACAACCCCTTTGGCAATCATTTTCTCAACTTTTCCTTTGTATTCTGTGCTTTTTGTGTCGATCCGTTCTTCTTCAGCTTCAGAATCGGACGCTTCCTACAAGATTTAAAAAAAAATATTTTATTTGGAATAATGGACGGTCAACGATTGTTCGACTTATTACCTCCAATTCTTCTGGGGGTTTATGTAGAGGCCCTTCGCCATCTTCATCGTCACTTTCCCCGTCGCTATCACTTTCTGAATCTTCAAAGTTCAACAAATCTGCATCATTTTCTTTTAAATAATCAAAGAAATCTGGGTCCGTTTCGGCAAGCCTTTGTAAAACTTTTTTATGCTCTGCAGCAGTTTGATCAGGATCTTCGTCATCGTCACTTTCACTATTTGCATCCTCGTCATTTTGTGTCGGTCTCTCCGACTTTGATTCTTTTGCAATTTGTAACTCTTCTTCTTCAATTTCTTCACTTTCAATATCGTCATCTCCTTCCGCGTCTTCTTCGTCCAGCAAGTCATCCTCTTCGTCACTCAATTCTTCATCGTCGTCTTCTTCTTCCTCCTCCCCCTCAACATTGTGACCATTTTCGACCTCATTTTCTTCATTTAATTCCTCTTCGCTGTCAGAACCCGAGTCAGTGCCCAATGTTTCGAGAAAATCGTCAAAATTCTTGGCATTCTTGGGTTGAGTGCTCTTTTCTTTCAGTAGCTTTTTAGTGACACCCATTTTTATTACAAGGTCGGAGGTCGTAACTTACAAATCGTACGTTGATAAGTTGAATGCGAGATGCACGTGGAGTTTCAAGTTTCAAGCCGAACGAGTTTGGCTCTCCTTGCAAATCATATCAGAGAAGACCAAAGTGAGACATCCTTCAAATTATTAATCATGAAAAGCATTTTGATAATTTTTATTTTATTGTTCATCAATTGAAGCGAATGCGAATATATTAGTAAATTAAATACATTTATAAAAACATCAGTCTCATTTCGTAAAAAAATTATGGTCAAAACAGTCAGTTAATTTCAAAATAAAACATAACTAGAGAAAGCAATAAAAACGAAAGTTGTGGATATGAATTTGCATGAAAATGGTTTGGAAGATGAGGACACAAGCAATTGATTGTTAATGATGCTTTGATTATTGTCATCATCTGTATTTTCTAATCCATGTTCTGGGACAGAAGTTGTAGTGGTATTTATTCTCAACATTTCTTCATTTTCGTCATCTTTCTTGATTTTGGATTCTAATTCTGGAGACACGATTGGTTTCACAGATTCATCTAAAATGTTGTTAGTGTTTTCTTCGGAATGAATTTCCTGATGTTCTTCAAATGGATTGGATTCAGGTTGTCCAGAAAATGGGTTATTATTATAGGTTTGGAATGGAACTGTTTCCGTCATTTCTTCCTCTTCTTCAAATCCTGCATGATCTTCAGTAGTTGAATGCTCAAGTGTCAAGATTTCTGGAAGGGTAATTGCATTTCGTCCATTTGATGATGATGGGACAATGTCTTCTCCAAAATCGGAAGTGACATCGTCCTTGTACTCATTTGGAACAGAAGACGGTGCAGCGACCGAGTCATCAATAACCTTCCTTTCTTTTTGAATTTCTAAAAGAGCCTTTTCGAATCCTTTAGCAGATTCAATAGGATCAGGAAATAATATTCCATGATCATCTCGCTCTTCAGTTTCAGAATGATTGTGGAATCGAATTTTACAGCATTCAGCTCGAACGTTGTTTAAAGCTGTGTCATCGTCTAAAATATTGTTATCAATAATAATTTTTCACGAGTTTGCAATGTTTGCATATAAAATAATTTAATTTACTCACATCCTTTCCCACGCCCACGATCAATTTGTGTCACAATCCCACAAATTGCATACCCCTCTCTGCAAAGTTGAGACTCTGACCACTGACCCCACCTTGTCCCATCTCCTTCCAATTCCAAACGCTTAAATTCTGTTGATTGTAGATCGTGACAGACAATTCTAAAGTTGTTTGCTCCTGTGTCATCTCCCCCTCCTTTGGCCTTTTCCACTTTCAATTGGAAACCAATGACTGCTGCAGTTTTGGGGTCCAAAAATCCACTATCACCACACCGGAAAATCTTTTTCCACTGCCCATAAGGACCAACGGATGATGAGATTACCACGGGAGTTTCATATACGTCAACAGATTGACCAAGTCTGGAGCAGAATAGACGAATTCCATTAAGTCCAGTGTCGTCTTTCCAACCTTCTTCCTTTTCCACTTTGAGTTGCATTCCCGTCACAAAAGTTCCCCATGGACAACTTTCTAGTTCTCCCCAGGACCCCCATTGAGTGATTGCTGGTGACTCAATTATATGAGTGGTATGAATTTCAGTAGTTGTTACAACCGAAGCCGTACAAAGTAGAGCAAAAATCTTTAAACTGTCCATCGCTAACAATGTTTCACTTTCCAAGTCAGGTCAATGAATGTTGACTCTCTCAAAATGTCTCTGTTTAAATGCCACCCACTCTAATCAGTCATCATCATACAAAAACACTGACAAAGCTCAAAATATGTTATTGTGTCCAAAAGGCTTAGTTTGTTTAATTAAATGAGTCATGAATGACCACTGAGTAACGAATAGAAAGTTGAAATGTAATGTTTTCAGATTCAAGCTCTCCAATGGTAAGTGTAACTGGATAAATTATAGTTGATATGTTGACTCAGTTTCATATGTCATCAAAAATTATTGTAAGTAGGAATTGGATCAAATGTCAAGTTCTTGGCTGACTAAATTAAACATAAGAACAGCATGAGGAATTTACAGTTAAATACTCTACAGCAAAAGATGATAATTCTTCAATACAAAGATTAGTGAACAGGAAGAGAGAATGTTTTATCTTTACTAACAGAAGTCTCTATCTCCTTTAATGTTTTTGATATCATGAAGTATTTCCAAATACTTGCGATAACAAATTCATACCACTAATCACTAAAGATGGGTGGCATTTAAAAAACTACAGAAATGTACCATATTATAAAAATAGAAAATCTATACACTGTAAAATAGAATTATTAGGAGGATGCTTCCCCTTGACCTTCCTCTCCTGAGGGCAATTGAGGGAGGGTTTTATTCACAATGTCAATTAGGTCATTAATTTGCTCTTCGCTAAGTCTTTCTTCCGATTCCTCCACAATTGCTTGAATCTCCACCGCCCCAGATGGTCTCTAAATTGATATCAAGGCTATAAGTGAGTGGGGGCATTTATGGAGATAAAATAACTTACAGTATTTAAAATGGTGAGTTTCTCTGCCTTTGTAAGGCCAAAGGGTTGGACTAGATTCATGAACATTTCGACAGAGTCCTTGTTTTGAAGGGCGCAGGGCGTTGCTTGCAGATATTGGAGGCTCTCGTAGGTGACCGTGTTGAGCTGCGTGTTCCTCTTCAGCTTCTGAGCTTGTTTGTAGTTCTTGGAACTCTCCTCCTTCTTATCTTTGAAATACTGGAACATCTTCAACGTTGCAACGTTCGTTTAATTGCCTTGTTTGCAAACAGGTGGTAAATTACCTCAAAATTGCTCAGAAAGCCCACGACCCTGCAGTCCTTTGGTTCAATCATGCTTTCACTGTCCATTTTTTATTATTATTTCCTTTTATAATTTTATTTCCTTCGTAAAAGTTTTATTATTATTGCACATGGAGCAAAAGTAGCAAAGATTGCGCTCTGTCTCATTTGCATTTGCATGCAATTTCTCTCGCAATTCTTTTGAGGCCTTGATACACAACGCTTCCTTTCTTTACAGACTAAAGCAATGCAATGCAATGTTCTAAACTTTTTTTGGCAGTTGGTCGTCACACAAAATTGACCTAGCAGACGCTGGGATGGAAAGTTGCCAATTTTCTCACATTTTCAGACAGATAAAACTAAAACCAATGCTAATCTTCCCAATTTCCAAGAATAAATGAGACGAGAGAATAGATTCTCAAGTTCATCTAAAGTTAGTTGTGATTCTCACTTTGTACCGTAAATATTGTCCACTCTGTTAATTGTGGTCATCATCATGAGTGGACATGAAGATCCAGTTATACAACGAATCGTTGCACTGCATTCTAAAGACGACTTTCTCGGGATAATCAGTGAGTTTAGAAACTGTGCTTGTTCCAAAGAGAAAGCCAAAAACTTTCACCTCGTTACGTGGCCACTTCCAAGTGAAAAGGACCTTAAAACATTTTCCAAATTCATAATTTCTCAGGGAATAAGAACAATTTACAGTGTTGGTTGTGGCTCAGGGCTTTTGGAGTTTCTTATGACAAAGTTCATTGAAGATGGAGGGGGTGTGGTCAAAATGGTGGGAATTGAGGTGGATAGTAAATGGTGGAATTCAAAGTATGCTCCTCCAAAATTTATCCCACTGGAATTTTACGGCGAAAACTTTTATATAGAAAAAGAAGGATTTGGAAATGCATGTGATTTGGCAATATTTTGCTATTTTAACAATATGAACATCTTTTTGGAATATTTAAAATCATTCAATGGAACATTTGTTGTTTTAATTGGACCAATTTCATCCAGTGAACAGTTTTGTTCTCCTGGACCTTTGGAGTTGGCGAAAAATGAAAAGGAGCTGCCTACGCACGAGTGGACTTTGATATCTTGCGAACAATTCGGATTTATTTCTATCGATCATTTAGCTATTTATAAAAGGAAGAAAGTTATATATGAGTATCCTACACAATAATTGGCATTTTATTGATTCTTTGTAATGCAAATCAAAAAAGATATAGTTGGATGATATATCCGTTGCTTTCCCCAAAACATGACAATTGACAAAGTGCATAACATCCTTCAATTATGTCAGTCGATAATGTCGATATGTATGTATTTTTTGCCTGAAATGTCAAGTTATGACAACTCTTTCATTGACAAAACGCTTTCATCCGAAATCACATCCATTGTAAAAGTTCTATGAACTTTCTCCATATATTACTACTGCAACTCAAGGAGCTGTGAGAATGATGAGCAGCTCGCTTTCTCGCCTTGGAACAAGGTATTATTAAATATAACATTATTTAGATTGAATATAGTAAGACCCAGATTATAAAGTATTAATTTTATTAATGAAATATTATACTGAACAAATTCTAGACGTGGATTAGAAATTCTGACCTATAAATGTGGACTACTAACACCAAGTGCTTTTCGATGCTATTCTTCCAAGAGCTCCAATGATTCTCATCAAGAGAAAGAATCTGAAAGAATGGCATCCAGAGAATGGCTCAACAGAAACAGCGTCAAGAAACTCGAGGACAGCAGAGTGTTAAAATTGCCAGTTGTGGACAAACTTTCTGAATTTGAAATATTATCCTACAAAATCCATTTCATCCGAATTGATAATTTGGGATACAGGCTCAAGTTGGCTTCTCTTTACATGCAAGCTACGGAAGGGCAAAATAATACACCGGAACCCCCAAAAGATGCTCATTACGAACACAGTTATTGGACAGCCTGGAAGGCACTTGGAAATATGTCAAAGGTGGTTTAAAGCAAATTCTATATGCATTTATATTATTATGTTGAATCAATATAATTTTGGATGTTTGTAGGAAGAAGCAACAAAAGAATATGTACGAATTGCAAAGTTGAGACTGGAAAAAAGAGACCCAGATATCTTGATCAACAATTGAACAAGCCGTTTTAAATAAAAATCCAAATTCAAAATGCATGCATTAAAAATTTTTGTTAATTATATGTCCCATTAATAATTAAATATAACAATGTGTTAATCTTTTATGGACTTTTGAATCCGGAATACTTTTTAATTCCATTTGCGACAAACGCCATCAGGAGATCGGATGAACCCATTGGGACAATTTTTGTGACGATATCGCACATGATAAGCCGGATGCTTTCTTCCCTCTATTTCTCCAAAAAATACAAGAGATAAAAGACTTGCTACCCAGAACATCCAAACGAATAAACGCGAGGGTGACATGATAATTTTGAGTAAATCTGAAAAATGTTTTTTTTTACAGACAACATCGTACCAACTCTTATTTTATTCGCTTACCAATTTGTATTTAAAATTGCTCAACGTCCAAATCAAACTGGTAATTGACATTTAAATATTTTCAGTTTCTCTTTAAATAACGGAAAAGAAACCAGAACATGTACAATTTAGTCATTAACCACATCCTATCTTTGCCAACAAAATCTAGATTTTCAGAACACCAAACTTTTATGAAATTAGTAAGCTGAAGTCTGTTATATGAGTAATTCATTTATTTAGTATCAAAGTATTGCAAAATGTACAAAATATTTCGGTAACTTTAGACCACAACAAAATGCCACAAAAACATAAAAGGTCATGTATAAAAATAAATGCGACATACAACAATAAATACTTAAAAACTGTGATAATTGATGAGCTGCTGAGATTCTTCTATTTCCGTCTGCTTTACGAAGATGTCAGATATCTGTAACGCTCCATGAGTTTTCGGTGCTCAGAGAAATTTCTACAAATTCCATCCATTCCCTTTCTCTCGCCTTTTGGACACTTCCTTCGGCTTCTGATGTAACTTGGAGGCAATCTTCTGGCTTCTGTCACTTCGAATATAGCAGAAATCAGGAGAATTGTGCAGAATAAGAATGCCCAGGATTTAAAATACACGGCCATTTCTGTATAAAACAATATGAAAATTATTAAACTCAGACCTAGAGAATACCCGGGTATTCTACATATCTGTCAACTTACTGCTTGGTCGGATAGAGTTGAGAAACAGTCCGGCTTTCTACTTAGCGTCTCGTTTGATGAGATCAGTTTGCAGAATGAATGAAAGTGGACAGAGGTCCGTCTTTTATATATTTAACTTTTTACAATTCGCTTAACCCACGCCATAAATAATAAGTTCAACATAACTGACGTTGCTTGCCGGATTTCTCTGTATTCAAGCACACACGTGAGAATAACCAACAATGTTGAGATATAAAAAATTAAGCAGGCGACACGGATGGATGACTAATTCTTCAACAAGTGATTTTTATGAGTGAAGTCAGAGAATGGAATAACGAGGTGAGCATATATAAATACCTCATCAATTGGATCACGCCTCGGTTGGGTACTGCTTCTTGTGGTATTTTTAATCATCATTTGCTGTAATGAGGTGTCTATCGTTTTGACAATTTTATCCCCCGCACAACAATATGCCCTGCTGTTGACTGACTTTTAAGGAATACATTATGACTATGTCTTGTAAACAGTAAACGAATGCACTTTAGCCCACGCAAAATGTCCCTTCAAGACACTCCCCCACGTTTTTCAAATGAGAATATGTGATGCTCTATAATGATATTTGCTCATCTTAAATATATTTTATTATGTAAACCGGTTCTCAGCCTTAATTTTTGTAACTAGAAAAATATTTACCTGCTATCAAAAAGATGACATCACTAAGTGCATCTATAGGTGTTAGAAACCATTCATTTTAACTAGCTGCAAAAAGTATAGTGACGAAAGCATATTGTCTTTGGAACAAAACCACTGAAACTGTAAAGTTATTACGTCATTATTTAGTTAAACATTTACATGCTATAATATCATGATCCTGGAGCCTGGAATTATACTATTGCCCATATTTCCAATTACCAAACATAAAATTTCAATTTAATTTCAATTTTGCATTCTTTTGAGCCAGAAATGTTCTAAGAAAGTGAATGACAATGTTCCGGGGTTAATGAACAAAAACTGGATTTTAGAGTGAGGTAATTTTGTCAAACCACGTTGATGAATCATATTCTATGACTAAACAAAGGACTTCAAATAAACACAAGTCTTAAAATCATTTTCACATCAAAATGTTCTGATAGCATACATTTCGATTTAATGCAACAAGATGCAGGTACTTTTGTCAAGTTTTAATTCTTTAGTTGGTTTCAGAAAAGAATGAAAATCAAACAAATGGAATTACACAACACAATGCAAGACAAAAAATAAATCCAATGGAAAGTGCATTGAAACGAATTTCTATAAGATGTCAAACTTTGAAAGTAGGAATAAAATCAGTACAATTTTGTGAGTGCAAAGAGATGGACAAGTATCATAAACTGACTTGGATTATTTTGACTTTGTTATTTATAACAGAAGGTATCATTATATTTTAATTGCTGTAGAGTTCCGATTAATTTAGTTAATAACCAATATTAACTTTGATATTTAGTTGGAACTGGAATGCGATTTGGGAATCAAAACAACTTTGATTACACCTCAAGACAAGCAGCAATGAAGGAACTTGATCAAATTCAAGTAATATTATCATTCCTTGTTGTCATTAATTGGAGTCGATAATGAGATTAAATGATTGTATAATTAATATTGTTATACAGAATATAGCTTTATGGTCAGCTCAATCTGCAGTGACCTCTTCCATTGGTCAAATGTATGGTCAACAACGGGATGCATTGGCCAACACAGTTCATGACTTTCTTATTCCAATGAAAAAGAAGCAACAATCTAATTATCGACCTCATTCACTTGCGATTTATCAAACACCCAAAAGCAACAACAATCAATACCAATCCAACACGGTACTTCCAAATATACGAAACGTGGAAAAATTTTCTCACAAAGATTCAATTCCGAATCCATCAAATAGCAAAAGACATCATCCAAGTCAAAATAAAAAGAAAAGCCAAAATGCAACTCCTCAAACTCAAAAACCAGCAACAAATAAGACATCATAATAATGATGCATTTAATTTTTGGATAGCACAATGCATTTATTTTTTTAATATTACATTTCAGGTTTACACAGATTTTTACAATTTCACAAAAATTTGAGTTTCAATAAATTTTCACGGCTTTACAAAATCTTAGCAATTGTAGAATAATCCATCAAGTCCAGGGCGAGCAAAGCCTCGATCAGTGTTTGAAATATGAGGCGATCCAATGCTGCATTTCATGTGGCTCACATCGTCACAACGCTCGTGATTGTAAATCCTCAAATTTTCACTTTCCCCAAGACTCCGCAGTCTACAAATACGGTACTGAAGTTGGCCCCAAGGGAATAGACGATAAGTTGCACACTGCATAACAGTCTGTGCTCTCGGTGCCCACCACTTTAATATAATTTAAATAAAAATTAGTTTATGAAGGATATAATTTTATTTTTAATCCAAAACCTGGCGATGTTGATCATAACCTGAAAACAATGAAAATTGGGATAAAATATAGATGGATTGGATATGAAAGTGGAGAAAGCATGAAGCTTAAATTACATGCACTAAGGGCCCTGTCCAAGTGATCTTTGGGGGCGCAGAGATTGACGCCGTCCGTGGGCTTGACGTGCTTCTTGGGCAGCGGAATGCAGGACAGTTTGACATAAGGCTTGCAATCAAACACGACATTGTCAGGGACTTGAGACTGACATCTTGAAGTCGGACTATTTGGGAAGGAGTAAGGAGCTGGACATCTCCCAAATGAAATGGGCATTTTAAAAAGTTATGAAGTTATTGAAATTTAGAATTTATGTTTGTCAATCGAATTATGCAAATTGGATTGGATAATAATTTGAAGATACATTCATTTCTCAAGTTGCCGTCAAAGAATTCCCGTAGTGACTTATTAAATTGTCAAGCTTTCTCCGCTTTCCCCACAAAATATACTTTGGATGAATAGTTAGTAGTATTGAAATCATGTAAATTTCCGAACAAAATTTCCAACTGAATATCATGATATGAAAGGGTTGCGTTGGATGTGTTGGGTGCAGTGTGTGTTTGCCCCTCCTCCGCTCCTCAGCCCAATCTCTCCAATGCTGGCTGACACAAAAAACAAATCTCAAAATCTGTTAGTTGAATTTGTGTCTTGACTCAGTCTTGAGTCGTTGAGTCTCTTGAGGAATCTGCTCCAAAATTAAACACTTATCAACACTCGTCCCCAATCCCAAGAAATTGGTTTACGCCGTAAATTACGCCGTATAAAATATATTTTATACCTCTCAAATTTCGGTTGAGCAAAAATGACTTAAATTTCTAAACAAAAATAGCAAAAGCAATTTAATTAACATAGGAAAAATAAATAGATTATTATTATAAAGTGACAAAATGGTTGGGACATAATAATAAAATGAAAATGTGAAGTTATACAGGAAATGGACAGTTTATTTTTGGTTTCACTAAATTGCACAAATCCTAGTGTTGTTAAATGTTTAGTTTAATTGTGAAATAATTTGAACTGAACACAGTCACAAAATGACATAAACAAAGGGAAATTATAATTACAAAGGGACCTTTTATAAGGGTAAGAGCATTCGCAAATATTTTAATAGCATTCCTTGCAATTTAGCAGAAATTATAGATAACCTTTAGGAATAATTATGTTAATCCAATGCCAAGCTGAATTTAAGTGAAAGGAATGTCATCGTTAAATTAGCTATAATTTTAGGTTGCGGACTTTAAATGTTTCGAAATTTCAAAGTGCCTTGAATCCACAAAGTCCATTAAATGATCAATGATTAAGCCACATTAAAATCAAGAGGGTTTGGGTTTTGAATATTTCATTAGTTAAATGGAGCATTATTTTGGCTCCGCAGTTATTATTATTTCCTTGAACATTATTCTCCAATTACACCCCAGTTAGATAACAATAATTGTATTGATTCATGTGGGAAGCGTCATATATTCAATATTTAAGGAACCCAAAATATGAGTCATGATCATTAATGTTTTATGAATGTGTTGACGACGACGAAGAAATTGATTGGAACCTGAGCTAAATTAATGGGCAATTTACATACGAGTTCACATTTAGATGCCATTTCACTGGAACCATTTTTGTGGTGCAAATTATTAAAGTCGTTCTTGGTGATCGTGGGTGATGAGCTCACGTCAAAGAGACGCTATTATTAGGAAGGGAATAAATAAGTTTCCATTTATCTTTAATCAGTTTATAAGACCTATATATAGTTGAAATATGAGGCTTTTGTCCATCAATTCTATTTATTCTTTGAATAGATTTTCACCCCAGTCAATTTACTTGGTTATCTTATCTCCAGCAATTAAAGTTGACGATATTTCACATTTTCTCTTGTCGGTCACGTACTTCCAGCTTTGCTATCTCGCTGCGTGAACTATAAGCTGTGAAATAATTTAACTTTAACTTAAGCCCATAAGTTGTTTACATGATTTGGATTTTGTGACTTTAAATATCTTTCTGAGAATTTATGTAGCCAACTTATGAGTCATTGTCTGAAAAAATAATTTGTTGGGTCCAGTTAGTGATGGACCCAAAATTCGGCAAAGAAACCATTTTGTTTGTAAACATTTTTCCCCATTCAAAAGAAAATGAGCTAATGTTATTATTGACTTTCTACATTCCATTCTAATTTCTTTATAATAATTGATTTCATTCAATTGAATTATATAATCTTAGTAATAATTGAGGAAAATGGAAAACCCCTTTGTCTATTCAATATTACGAAAGTGTCGTTTTGCTTTTTGTTTATTTTTTTTGAGAAATGTTATTCAATTCACGTAATGCAATTAATGCAAAGCGACTTTTGTCTGATTCATTATGAAATAGGGCAATAATTAGTTTTGGTGTTTTTACAACAAGCGGAAATATCAAGACCAATTTCATTAAGAAAAGTAATTTGTGGTGCAACAGATGTAGTTGACTGTTTTTGTTATATTAATAGTGGAGTTCCTTCCTGCGAGTAAAATATTTCAAAAGGTGGGAGTAGTCAGTCTTTAGGTAAATTATGTCAATACTTTTAACTATTAGAGCAATTACTTCTTTTACAAATTTTATGTGCATTGACCCAATTCAAGTCCATCGGCTTTGCACATTCTTTACCAAAAAAATCATTTGCTACTCTCTCTTTCTTTTTCAAAGATTATGAACATGATCAGCATTAATGATGTAGGGGACCATCATGTGTTATGCAGTTTTTTCACTTGCATGTCACTGCAATTATGATAGTGCACATCATCATAATTTCAGCCCTTGACAAATATTTTCGAAAAGAATATTGCATGCGTGTTTAACATGGCAGTGTTCAACTAGCGCAAAACTTGGACCGCATCAAAGCATATTTCGTGAAATGATAATTAATACTTTTAAATTATTTATAGCCTGATGCATAACTAAAATTCATTTAGCATCTATAAAAGTAAGGAATTGCTAACTAAATGGCCCCATTAATTTATTGACCAAGAGTTTGCTAATTAACTGTATCAACAAGTCCAGCGAAAGTTTACCGTTATTTGCTATAAATTGAAATATTATAAAAATGGCCGTAATATAGACACGATAATAAATTGATTCAATATGAGCTGATCTTGCACTTCAGTATAGTTACATATAACGTGAATAATTCAATTCGCCTTCTTAATCTAATTAGTTCTCTAAATTCCATGCACAAAGAAATTCCTGAATATATACATAAATACACACTTGCCTTTTTCCTCTGTCTGCATGCAATGCAATATAAACAATGGTGATATGTCAGTTTATTATTAGACTTCTCAATCACTTTAGCAGAAGCAGTACTCAATTTAGTTTTACAATGATAGTGATAGTAAATGCCTTTGAAGAAACAAGATTTTATTGGTCAGATTTATTGTTTGAAGGACATCTCATATCACTCGTAGAGAACATGCTAACATTTAATAGACATCACATTCTTTTGCCACTTATATCAATGAAACATACAAAAACATGAATTTTTAGAAAATTGAACATAGTTTTTAATAATATCCATAAACTTTAAACTATAATACATAGGTGACCTTTTAAATTGTGTGATGATCGACAATGATCGTGAACTAGTCCTCGCTAAGTAGTTAATTGGTGCCATAAAATTTACCAAAAATTACCCCGTAATATTTGCTCCATTTCACTAGTTTTTTTTACCATACAAGAGCAAATGAGCAGAATAAGCATAAAATCTGTGTTGTGGCATTGGCATTGTGATTTGGAAATAAAATAGTTTGAAAACATAACGATAATAATACTATATAAGGTTGTTGCTTGCGAGGTACATTTGTCGTATTGAATTTCATTAATCATAGTTTGTGCATATCATAATTTGACATTTTTCTGCTCCTTGTTTTCCAGCTCTGAGAGATGGATCCTTTGGAAGGATGTAAACGGAAGCTTCATCCGCCGGAGCTGTTTTCATTTCCCCAAGTGCATTCCGTGGGACGAGGTGATAACGGCAGAGAGAGAAATGTGCTTTCAACAGGGAAAAACTCTCATCATCAACGAAATCGCAGCTTGGATGTTGGGTAAGTATATGTAGGTCGTTAAAAATGTCACTCATTGTTGTTTGTTGCCTTTCTTCTTTCTATCTTGGCACACACAAATGTCATCAAAGAAATCCCATTCTAACCCTACACAGCCTAAATGCAGATAGGGAAAACGACTGTAGAGAAAATCCATTTTATATTTTTAGCATCATGAGAAAGCCAGTAACACTCAACATAACGCCACCCCACTCACGTAGCATCAAAGTTTTAAGAAACTTTATTCAAAGACTGTTTTCAATCCAGAGCTTAAGCTGGAAGTTGAGAAAGAATTGTGGTTAGGGTAGTCAAAGGGTAAGGGAAATGGAAAGAAGGATGTCTCCTGCGGCTTTACTTTGCTTGCCCAGATTTTCTGTGGAATTCGGATTTACGTCTTCTTGTAAACACAAAAGAGCATTTTCAAACTTGGGATCTGTAGACTCGGTGACAGTTATATTTCTACTCTCTTCAAACTTTCATAAAAAGTTAGGCAAAGTCAAACCAGCCAATTTCTGGTACTGAATTCCGACACATGTTTTGTCGAGTCCAAATTATGGACGTTTTTTTTTGAAAGGAAAACATTTTGTCAAATAGTGGACAAAAGAATGAAAAGATAAAAAAAATTCTTCTTTAAAGCCAGTTTTAACTGTTGACAATGAATAAAATGGTATCAAATTCAAATTTTATATTCCAAACAAAATAATGATGGTCAAATTTAGCCATTGCTTTGAAGTAAACTCAGTCATTCGTGCATTCAATTAAATTTGTCAGTTGTCATATCTCTGGCAGTCAGTCAGTGACAGCCATTTTATAAGCTTTTGTTAGTTATTGGATGAATGTCGTGTACGTTTGTGTATCTCGAAATAAACTTTATGATGGTCTGCCTAAACTCAAAATGAACTTCCATGTAGTTGTATTTAATATTTGCTCTTTCTGTTTGTGGCTTTGCAAGCATTTTCCCAATTTCCTGCATGAGTGGCACTCGTTCTGTTATTATCTTCAACTTGGTTGATCATAACTCATATAACTTATAGCTTATGTAAGCTTCTAGACCAATTGGTTAATAGTGTCTATTTTTTCACTATATGATGATTTGATTTATATACCAAAGGTAATGACCCAAACTACAAATAGTTTCAACATTCTCAAAAGAGCTAATATTTATTAACCATTCACATTCACTTAAACTCTGGAAGTTTTTTTTAGTAACTTGAATGTTACGCTTTAAAAATATTTTACTGGACATTGTATTAAATCTTTTTGGCTACTTTTTAGTTTGATCGTTTCAACTAAATTAGCCAAGCTTCACGATTAATTGAGGCAAATTGGTTCTGGTCTAGGCTCACAGTCTTGACATGAATCAGTGGAAATGTTGCTGAAACCTTCCAAAATGCGTGGAGGTAGAGTAATTTACCCCAAACTAAAATGTCGTAATAATAAAATAACTTATTTTGGTTGTTTATATAAGTTCGTAACCTTCTTTTGTCTCGAATTACCTAAAGTTAACAAATGACGAGATGAATACTACTTTTATCTCAAAAAGGATTGTTTTCCTTGATTGACTGACGTACATGTTTTTCCATTTCTACGAAAATAGATCATTTCCAGCAATTCCAGCTTCATCTCATTAAAAAGGACTTTTCATTAAGTTAATTGGCAAACAACCTGCGCATCATTCGTCCAACACTAACACTATTTTATTAAAAAATCAATCCTATTCAAATGCACTACATTCTTCTGTTTATGCAATTAGAATATGTGGTCAAGGTTTGTGAATTTATTGCATTATTTTCCAACTGCCAATAAATATGCATCCAAGGTTTGGATTCCAAAAACTGGTTATTAGAAATCTTTCATGCTGTTGCATATTGACGTTGGTACGTCTGCACTCGCAGATGAATAGTACAAAAGTAGGTAGTCTCACACGAATGCATCAACAATATTGCAATTAAATTCATGGCCACCTATTAGACAACTTCCTTCAGCAGCTGTCTCAAATAAATATCATTTTAGTCTTGTTGATTCCTCGCCCACTCGACGCTAAAGAGATGTACTAGTTTAGTTTAAAATGCCATAAATTGTAACAAAAAGCCGTATCCTACATATAAACGGTGTTTTAAGAAATTGTAATATTTTAAAAATGACGTTGAAATTTGACACTATGAGAAAAGGGTGTCATACATTTCTCCCAAAAAGTCATACATCAGATGACAATCTATTTTCTACTGTGTATTTGGGGTTTCTGGACAGTTAAATCCCAAAGGATTTATTTTTATCGCTTGAACTAAAAGTATTCAAATCTGGGTATTTATAAAACCACTCGACTCGAATGTAATTGTACAAAGCTGAAATTACGTCAATGGCTTTCTGTTCAATTTCACCCTTCTAATAATGGGTAAACAAAATATATAGCTATTTTGGGATGTCAAAATCGATTAACTCATTTAACTCGATTTTAACTGAAATTTATGATGGGAGGAAGGAGTGAAGCTCAAATTTGATATTTGTTAGACAAAACATATTTTGTTGATTATTTCTATTCTAATGGCAAAAAAAATTATCATGTAAGAATATTGTAAAAATTCTTATTTGTATTTCTCATCTACCAAATCTATATTTTTGGATTTAAACCCACAGGAGAAAAAATATACTTGCAATCGCTGAGCCATAAATTTATATTTAATCCCTTTTGATTTTTAAAGTGGCAATAAATCTTTTCTTAAATAAACTAAATCTTGAGGTCAGGGACCAAACGGAGTTTTACGAAACCTAGAAATAAATAGGCCAAATGGGATTTTACTTTATCATTTTCGATTATTCAAAGTCGAACAAAGTTTATCACGCCAGGAAATTGCAAATGGAAAATCGAAAATGGGTGTTTCCCGAGCCAGAAAATCTTACCAGAATCTGCTGAATTATAAACTCTTGTAGACCAAAATAGGTAATTACGTGTTGTTAGTTTGTTTGCCAGATACTTTGACAAAATAGCAGCTCAAATTAATTCTTAGAAATGAAACACTTTGAAATCAGTTCTGGTGGTTGTTCATGCTTGCTAATTAAAACTGGCAGTCAAAATGGTAGAAAAGAGAAGAAGATTGGATAAAATGACATTGCTCTTGTTGTTTTCCCTTTCATTATGAAATATAAATAGAGTTCAACTTCCTTGAAGTAAGTAGTGATTTGGAAATCATTTGTAAGTTCCAGCCTGAAGTTGTTTCATTTGTGGTCCGGTAAACATTATCTAGTATCTTTTTGTTGTTCATGTATCTGTCAAACTACTTACTTACTACCTATACATTTCGTGAAAAGCTAGAGTTACTTTCACCAGGTAAACTGCTGGGTGAAAGTAAGTAGTTACTTATCGTAATATGAGACTTTTATTTATGGCATATGTCCTTGGATAAATGTTCTCCATTGCGTCATTTCATTATTCCGCGGATGGATTATTATTGGGTGTGGTATGTTTCACTGTGCAGTAAAATAATGGTCCAATCTTTTAGTGAATAGTACTAAAAACAAATTTCATCCTTGATTTCTAATGGCATCGTGCTTTCAGCCGGAATTTGCATTCATATTCATCCTTATGTTGGTAGAGATCTATTTTTACTTTTTCATTTGATCTCAGTTCATTTGATCTTTTCCATGCCTGAGAATACTTTTTTTTACTACAAAGAAGTAAACTAAACTCATTTTCTTCAGTCTTTTCCCGTAACAAGGTCATGGAAAATTCTTTGAAATTCAGCTCTGCTATTATGTAAAAAAAAACAACCAAGTACTAGTGCTAATTGCTTACGCGTTCAAGTTTTATGGCACTGTAAAATTAAATCTTGCAAAATCTTGCAGTCAGGAAAAGAACGCATGCATAAGAAATTGACTCTCTTTGTGTAACTTAATAGACACTAATAGCAAAAACTTGCCGAAAGTATTCATGTCAGGAATTCACTTTGTATTTTAATTGACTGCCGATGGGATAGTCCAAAGGTCAGTGGGAATAATACTTTGTGTAAACTAAAAACCCATTCTTCTGCCGTGATGTACTAAATTAATGGTCGTGAGATTTTATGATTCGCTAGTATGATAGTTGTTGTACATTATACATGCATGTATATGTGATTGACTTTGGTTAGCAGGGGACATTTCAGTTACTGCAATAAGGCAAGGTCACGATCAAAGTCAAAATTGTTGAAGAACCAAAAACATACACAACAATCAAATAGCATTAATATAATAGAGTTGTGTACTAGCAAAATAGTTTAATGGCTCTAGGTGCTATTTTGTTTTGTTTTGTTTGGTCGCATTTTATAAACTTGTGCATTATTGTTAATATACAAAGTTTGGACTATTTCATATATTTGTTTACATTCATTCCGTTCTTTCTTTCATAACATATTTTTTTAAAAGCATGATCAAATTAAATATGAAATCAATTCTCGGTAAATCCATAATAGAGAAATGTTTGATGCCAGATGCATGCATTCGTTTGTTGACGTATTCGTTTTAGAATTTTAAGGCATTTACAATTACAAGGTTGCATAAAGTTTATCTAATAATAAATAAATAAATGTAAGTATCTAACTAATAAAACTGAAGGATTTGATCATTAAATTTGTTATGCATACATATAAATAAATAAAATAAAAACACCTCGTATATGAAATAAATGAACTGCATCATCATTTTGTATTTATCTGGCTGATTGATAAGAACAAGTGGCTCATTCATCTCGTGGTTGACAGACAGAGAGAGAAAGCAGAAACCTTTTGGATATAATATTATAAGTTGTTTAGGAACTATAGGAATTGAAACCTTCCCTGAAGAACAAAAAGGGCCAACACACCCACTCTACCACTTGGGTAATAAATTATTACCACATTGTTTGTAGGAACAGGCTAGATAAAAGAGAAAATCATCCTATTTAAGTGTATGCTCAGGTCATTAACAATAATTTCTTCCGAAAATAAGCAAGATCCTATTAGATATGTCGGGCATGAGATAACAAATATGGACATTGATGGGATTTTCTACAAGACTAAAAAAGTGACAGTGTCTGATAATAAAATGTGTGAAAATGTCTTTTGTATTTTACATGAATCTTATGAATTTTCAACGAGTTTACAAAAAAATATTAATTTTTATTATTTTTCTTTTGTCTAGGGCGATATTACGTCTTGGAGGAGAAGGTTTATCAAACAACGAGCAACTTTCAAAGTTATCCATAATTCCATCCCCCGGTTGTCAAATAGATTACCAGGATTGTCAAGTTGATAACTCTCCAGCAGTTGTCGATGTGTGTGTCGTAGAAGCGATGCGTGACGTTCATTTATTTCGTCAACACAGCCGAAATAGAAGCTTAGATTCTGCACAAGTCCAGTCATACCTCCAATTTAATGTCAGTCCCAACATTTTAGACGATTTAGACCTCAATCCGTTACAGCTTCAGTTAGTCAGCGCATCATCAAAATCTGGACACCCTCCAGCCAACGACCGGATTTTGTCCCTCAAACAAAATCACTTCCATTACTGTAGACTGCATCGTGACAGTGAGAGCGATAGTCCTGAGCTTCCGTCTTCCTGTTCTTCTTCAAAATTAAGCAAGTGCACTTGTGCTTGCCCCGCAAACTCGGACGACAGCGGAATTTGTTCTGGAGCAAGTGGAACGACGGGATCTGAAACGGACGATGTGACGAGTAGCGTGGCCTGTGACCATTGTGACCAATGCTATCAAAATGATGATAGTGATGGGCATGATTTCAACTGTGGTAGCCCAAGACTTAGTTTTGATTCTGCAGTAATCACGGACGATCAAGAAGAGATGGATCCTAATAGCACATTATTTGAAGAATCTACAGATTCTGTTTTGCTCAATGTCAATTTTAAAAGTAGTGACGAAGAAGCCAAGTCTAAATCTAGTGAAATTTTAGAATCTACTTTGACTGAACTTACTCCAGTAACTGAGATTTTAACACCGAGTGAATGTGTGACAAGTGAAAGCATGGACATTAAATGTGATCATCTTCCAGTTGTAGTAGAAAACTGTGTGACGCCACCAACTTCGTCTTCCCTTTTTAGTAGAATACGTGTAAATGCTAGAACAAGTAAACCTCAAATCTTTGCCAAGACACCCAGCCCAGCAAATATAGCTGGAAGTAGCAACATTACAACGGGAATGAGAAGCAAATTGAGGTTAAATTTTGGAAAGGAAAAGAAAACAAAAGCAGCAAATTTAATAGCTTTACCTCCTCCCTCATCGGAGACTGAAATATCCTCAAAAACCCCTACGACTACTTCTAATAATGTCAAAACCTCATCGTGTCCACCTATAGAAAATGAGAAGCCTTGTGAAGAAAAGACAATAATTTCAAGCAAACTTTTAGAACCCAAATCTTGGCTGCTTAGATTTTTTGAAAGTCAAGTTTTCAACATGTCTTATGCCATTGGTTATTTATTTTCTTCAAAAGAGCCCGGAGTTCAACAATACATAGTCAATAAACTATTTACCTTTCCGGAGAAAGAAGTTGATTTGTACCTTCCACAACTTGTGACAATGTATATCCAAATGCAAGATGTTGCAGAAGTACTCCATCCATATTTAATTCATCGGTAATGCTTATTCAACTTCAATTGATTGACATACGGATTTTTTGACTAAATATGTTTTTTGTGTTGTTTTTGCAGATGTCGAAAAGCTGTTGACTTTAGCTTAAAATGTGCCTGGCTTTTGGACGCCTATTCCTCAGATGCTCAATTTCAGTCTAGAAAAAAATCTCATGGAACAAAGCTCAAGAATCTTATTTTGAGTGATTCATTAAGGTATGCACATCTAATAGTTATTTTTTTAAAAATAACAATAATTGACTTTGCACAAAAAAATATTTAGGCCGAAGGATGCAAAAAGTTTTCGAAAACTATCAAGTATTCAGTCACCCAATTCTCCTTCAAGTGGTCCACCATACTTTCCATCCAATGGGTTTACTAATACTTTGGGAATTCCTTCTAAACCAAAAACACATCAGAGATCATTTTCCGACGCTCCAGTGATGAAGTTGCTTGGTTTGAGTGAAAGTAATTTACATTCAAACTCAAATGGTCACAAAAGGGTCCCGTCACTTGGATTACCAAGAAACTGTTTAGGAGATCTTACATCTGGCCATGGTTTTGACAATGGCTGCATGTGTTTTGAGCCTGTTTTTAGCGACCTAACATGGGCAGGAGGTTGTGCGTGTGGCGTAAGTTTACTTTAAATGCAATGAATAAAAGAAATTTTCAAGTTTTTTTCTTGAATTACTAGGCCGCAAGATTAGCGCCCCAACTTGAGTTTATGAAATCTCTGATCCAGATTGGAAAGAATTTGTCATCCATTCCCAACAAGGATGACAAACCTCCGAAATTAATTGCAGAATTAAATTTACTGAACCTCAACCTTCCAGCTAGGGTTTGGATACCGGTGCATAGTCAGATTTCTCACATTGTATTAAGGATACCTCCACAGGACGCAACAGTTCTAAACTCTAAAGATAAGGTAATAATTGTCTTCGAAAAGTAATAATTTAAGATTATTTTTTTAATCTATACTTTCTTTTTTCAGACTCCATACATGATTTATGTAGAAGTCTTGCAGGTTTCTAGTGTACAGAATGCAAAAATTCCTCCCAAGCCTACAATCAATAATATGTTAAGACATTCGAGGTCGGAAGAAAATATTGTTGAAGGGGAAGTGCTGTCCAATTCTTCCGAAGTCAATGAAATAACAGTGTCGTCTCCACCCTCATCTTCCAATTCTAATCTCCCAACCACATGTAGTAGCGTCGATCTTCAATCAAACATTGACTGCTGGTCTCAAGAAGATGATGAAATATCTCTTCAGGTAAGATATATAAAAATTATTTAAATGTTTTAGTAATACCGATTAATAATACTTAATTCTTTGCTTCCAGTATTTACAGATGAGGTCAAAGAAATGTGACCGAGACACAATTTCACAAATGAGCATAGATTCCTGTGATTCTCGAGAACCAATGTTTGTCTCTGCAATTGATATTAGAAGAAGATTGTCCGAATCTCTTCACACTCCAAAGTCTACATTCCAAAGAGATCCAGAGGATCCAAGTGCATCAGTCCTAAAAGAGAATTTTGAAACAAAGGTATAATCGACAGACTAGACTAAACACTAATTATGCATTATATTCATTATATGACGATGACTATTTTATTATTGTAGGTAAAAAGGATCAAAGATAGTAGTCCCTATGGTCAATTTAGTGGCTGGAAATTGTTGCCGTGTATTGTAAAATGTGGAGACGATTTAAGACAAGAATTGCTGGCATATCAGCTTTTATCCCTGTTAAAAGATATGTGGGAAGAAGAAAGAGTTCCTATGTGGGTCAGGCCTTGCGGGTGAGTTTTGATTATTTAAAAAAAACTTAATTGATCTCACGTTATACATAATCTATAATACATTTTAAAATTGTTCTTAGGATATTCGTATTGTCCAGCGATAGTGGAATGATAGAGCCTGCAGTAAATACAGTGTCTCTTCATCAAATCAAGAAGCACAGTAAAATGTCTCTGCTGGAATATTTTCAACAAGAATTCGGAGCTGACAACTCTGAAGCATTTTTGACTGCACAAAAGAATTTCGTAGAAAGCTGTGCTGCCTATTGTTTAATATGTTATTTGATCCAAGTAAAAGACAGGTACTTGATGATTGTATTAACCTTTCATTCGTTATTTAATAATAATTTTCATTTGTAGACATAATGGAAATATCTTATTGGATGACCAAGGTCACATAATTCACATAGATTTTGGATTTATTTTATCAACTTCTCCAAAGAACTTGGGATTTGAAAACTCTCCATTCAAATTGACTGAAGAATTTGTACAAGTCATGGGAGGACAGGGATCGGACATGTTTGAATACTTTAAAATACTCATGCTCCAAGTATGAAAGCTCTTTGCTGAATAATTATTTATAATAAACATTATATCCTTTATTAACAATTTTTCCAGGGGTTGGTTGCAGCCAGAAAATACTCTGATAGGATATTACATTTAGTGGAAATAATGGCTTCAAGTGAGTGAACTTTTTAAAAATATAATTTAAAATAGAATCTTTAACTATTTTTTTGTTTTGCATTTGTTTTAAAGGCTCTCAGTTACCGTGCTTCAGATCTGGAGTCTCAACAATCACGGCATTAAAAAGTAGATTTCATATGAGTATGACAGAAGAACAACTCCAATCTTTAGTAAACGACTTAGTAAATCAAGCTTTAAATTCATTGACAACAACTCTGTATGATCGCTTCCAATGGGCCACCAATAAGATTTACTTTTAAATAAGTCAACCTTTTATGGTGAACCAATGAGGAACTTTGTGATCAATTTCGTCTTTCGCTATTGGACTGGTCATTTCTTGGGCTCATCAAAACTTTCCAATTGTATGACTGAGATTTTTTTCTTTTGAGTGACCAAGAGTCGTAATCTGCATGGTGCATGTGATGTAACTTAAAAACATGACTTGCGTCCAAGGAATAACAGCAAACGCATAGAATAATAATAAAAACTATATTAGCATAGTTTACTGATCTAAATTTGACGAAAATCTCAGTTTTCTTTTATTTCTGTAACACAAGATTTATTTACTGTCATAATATTTAACAACAATGCTTATAACACGAATGCCATTTTTCAGTGAGCTATTATATAAATAATTTCTGTTATGTTTTTGATATTTAAAAAAAATATTTTGTTATGTAGTATCAAATATTCAATTCTCATTCTTAGTTATGCTATTTTTGTCTGTAATTCTGATTATTTTTGAAAGGAATAATTCCATGGCCGAATCGAAACGTAATAGTACAATGATAAACTCAGTGCCGGGTTTTGAATATTTATTGCCGTTGTTGAAAAAAAGTGTTAGCTTAAGTATTTTAGTCTTGAGTAGCTGTAAGGAAGAATTTATTGAACTCGCTCACTTATTAGACTTAAGTGCCTAGAGATTTGGATGCTTATATATGTAAACGTGGATCGTTGCTGTTTGATGTAACTAATAATGGAAAGCTAAGATTATTGTCAATGTTTTTCAATATCCGGATAATGAATCGCAATATTCAATACAATGGCTAGTTAGTTTTGCATTGTTTGTAACTGATATTTCAAAGGACTGATTCATAATTATATTTATAATAAAAAAATAAATAATAAAAATCAATTCAACTCGACAACTTGGTATTATTATTGACGGAGAAAATATTATTATGAAAAGCAATTTAGTAATTTTATTATTTCATAGAGAGATTATAAGACATTTAGTTCATCCACAGTTTCGGTAATAACTAATTATTATTTACTAAAAGGGCCTACATGTTGGCACAGATTTATTGCATGTTTTTAAATCAACTATTGTACATAATTGGATCATTATGCAAACCAAAACGTGACGGTAAGAGATTCGTTGATTTTTCGTGAGATTCCTAATGCAAATTATAAGGTTAGACAACGCAAGTTCAAGAAAATAAGATTTTGTGACCAACTATCATTCTTTATCACAAACTACGGTGCAAAACACCAACAAATATCATTTACTCTAACACGATTATTTTCGCTATCAAATAGATTCATACAGAAAATTATTATTATTTTTGTACATGTTTTTAAGTAGTTGTTGCCTTTCCAGATTTTTACTTGGCAAAAAAAGAAGTAATTGTCTGTATAATAAGTAATAATAATACTGAAAAACCGGAAATAAGTACAACATTATTCTGAATGAGTAAAAAAATGGTATAAAACAATAAAATTATTATTACTACTTGTCAGAAATATTATGGAAAATGGAGAAATTGTTCTCCAAATTTCTGAGATCATTCTGAAATAATAACTGTTAAACATGTAAAACTTGATAAAGTTTTGTTCTTTTTTAAACAAAAAGTAATAATTATTATGTCGTTAAATGGTGAAACAATTTTATAATATCAACAACTTTTCTTCATTTGGCCATTGCCTCAGTCCTTTTTTTAAGAAATGGAATAGGTCAAGAAGGAAGTTGACAATTTGAAAGTCAAAAGA
The DNA here is from genome assembly GCA_034698145.1 of Proisotoma minuta. Classification (NCBI taxonomy): domain Eukaryota; kingdom Metazoa; phylum Arthropoda; class Collembola; order Entomobryomorpha; family Isotomidae; genus Proisotoma; species Proisotoma minuta. The sequence continues at coordinate 13,697 of JAQIXN010000061.1, read as the reverse complement.
CGTTTAGCTAATACCTGACATAAAAAATAGATTAAACACTAAATTGCATAGTTAACAAATGGTATAAAGACGGTAAATGGAAGGTACATTACATAATTCGCTGCTTGGAGAAGTAACCTAATCTCTGCGAAGAATCATCATCGCATCTTCAATATTCATGATGTCATTGTTAATAATTTCACCTAATTTTACTTATTTGGAAGATCTGAGCATAAAATCAACAAGGTACCGCAGAAAAATTATCAACCAAAAATTCATTCGCCTAATTTTATAACTACTATTATTACTAGTTTGGGGTATTTTTAAAGTAAAAATTGATGTTTTTCTATTGCTGAAAGACCTAAAGCTTGTCTTAGACTATATATGATGATCGAGTCCTCAACTTGCATAGTTTGATGTATTACTCTCTATATGTACATCTTTTATTATTTATCTATTCACTGTTCTTCTGTGTCTTCTTCAATTAGTTGGCGAATTTCGTTATCATCGTCATTATCGTTGTCTGCTGCATATTCATTTTCCGCTCCGTCGTTGTCATTTCCTTCAGAACGACCGTCATCATTTTCTTGATCTTCTTGCCCTGGGCAAACTAGGGCTTGTAAAATTTGCATCATATACATCATCATCTGACGTTCGTTTTCTGCTCTATCCCTATAAACGAAAGAATTAACAAACATTTTATTTTTGTATAAAAATATAGCCTAAACAGTGTTTAGTAAACACTAAAATTACCTTTCCATATCAAGCCACTGCTTTTCGATTTCTACCATCTCAGAAAGATAATGACCAACGGGGTCTTCTTGAGTTGCAGTAGAAGTTGTAGTTGCTGAAGACAATCCTCTTGGTCTCTTTGATGGATATCCTAACTTGCTAAAAGCAGTCAATCCTGGAGGCAATGAGCGTTTCCCACGAAAATTGTCCGATCGACTGAAAATTATCAAAATTATATTAAAAGTTAATTTAAATTAAATTCAATATAATAATTAAGGAGATATAGATATAAATATTCACCTTAAAATAGCTATTGCTTCTTCTTCTGCATTATACATATTGCTGTCGTCAAAGTCTGATGCTTCGTGATCATTTTCTGAAGGTATTGAGCCATCATCCAACGTCGGACACTCTTCAGAATCAGATTTAATACCTGAAGAAGAACTCACAACTCCGCCATTCATATTTTTATTGCTACTGTTAGTACCTTTAAAATATAATAATCATTTTTGAGTATTTTGTCTTCTTTTTTTTATTTAAATGTTTTTTTTTTTGCTTGTACCGGTTCTCTGTGCTCCGCCATTTGACTTTTGATCAACTCGAATTGGAGAATCTCCTTCACTGATGCTAACTTCAGGAGAAAGGACGCTCATAGAACTTCCGTTTGTGGGGCTATTTCTTTCTGCTGATGATGATGTGGAAGTAAGTGTGACCTCTGGGTTACCGTTTATCAAATGCTGATATTCTTCGACTAAAGCCATATGTGCTGCCATTCTAATAAATATACAATGTAAAGTAGTAAAATTAGTACATTGGGGATTACTCATTTAAAAAAAGGTATATATTGTAATTTATTTTTACCCTGAAGAACTACCACTGTGAGTAGGACTACCGTCATTTACTATCCCGCTAGCATTTGTAAAATGTTGAATAAATTCTGACATATTTGGGGGCATAGTTGCATTGCTGCCATTCTTTTTCCCGTCCAAAACATCCCCAATAATTTTGAAATATGGGAAATTAAAGCTTCTGAAATTGTCAGGTAGGAAAAATTTAGCATACTCAATTTTAATTTTGTTAGTTTTTATTGAAAATAATTTCAATTCGACCAACCTGTAATCTTGTTTCGACTTTTTTATTCGATAGAATATAGATGTTAAATTTTGAATTCTATTTTTACATTGAATAGCAGTCCGGTCATGACCTAATTCTTGCATTGCATATGAAATGGCTTCCCATACTCTAAAATTTCTAAAGTTGTGTTTCATCTGCCACTGCATTTCCGGACTTGCCCAAATCTTTAGTAATGCAAACGTTTCATTAAGTGTGAAATTATTGCTGCGGGCTCTTCTGGATGCAACTTGAAGTTCATGATGATAATCTCCCATGCTCATCATACTATTCTGATGATGGCCTTGACCTTTTCTAAAGTCTACTCCAGACGAAGGGGCGCCCATTTGATGACCAATCATTTTCGCCATTTGTAACTTTCTTTGAGCTGTTTTCCTTTGAAGCTCTGCAACGGTTGGTACAGAGTGTCTTGATTTATGAAATTTTGCCCCTGCTGCTGCGCTTCCAGAAAAGGATTTCGACGACAAGTGCTCTTGTTTGAACTTAGAAAGACTCTCTGGGATTCCAAGTCCGTTAGTGCTTGTTGGGGTTATGGTCACTGATGACCCGTTACTACTCTCATGTAGGAATGGCCTGCAATTGCGATACAAACAAACAAAATTAGCTGATTTATCCCAGAGTAGACATTTTTCATGCAAAATCAAAACAATCAATAATTTGCAAAAAATCAGTACATGCATGGACAAAACTACTATTTAAAATCGTTTGAAAAATGCATACATAATTCGCTTAAAGGTGTTCTCTGTGTGCCGTCCTTTGCGAGTGCTCCTTATCTAAACAAAAATATAAACAATACATAAATTGATGCAAAATCATAAGAAACTTGGTGAAAGCAAGGAAATGAAATCAGACTATACGTAGGGTATTAATAGCAGTGTTGTTCATCCCCACAAAAATGACTTGTCGAATTAATCAAACGTTAATAATACTATACTGTAATAATTTCATGAATATCAAGAAATTTTTGGAACTATTCTGCTAATTGGAATTGTTGTTGTTGAAATCAATGTAATTTGTGACCTTACCCTTCAATTTAAACTTGTGTCCCTTTTTTACAATTTGGAGAAATTGTGAAGCAATTATTGCAAAGGAGGAGGACGACAACGTTCAACGTTCAAAGTTTGGTTAGTTATGAATTTGCCACAAGATTTTGCTAACTGTGGAATGAGCAATGTTTTGCTCAAAGGGCATTAACCCCACCATCAAAAGCTGACCTTGACCACCACGAGCTCTAAAGGCTTTTGGACCACGGGGCAATTAATTGGGAATTAGTTAGCACGTTGGCTGTAATTAAAAATGGCGGAGTTAGTTAACTACGGGCAATCACCTCGCCCACCTCCCTTACTTCAAGTTACTTCTCCTTACATAACACAACCAGACATAAATTCTTGACTCTCGTCAGATTAGAATACCAAGATTCTAAATATGGGGAAATATTTAAAAAGTAATATGCAACAATGTGCTTAATTCATGTAATGCAAGAATGCGGTGTAATTATTAGTCACAACTACCACGGCCCTTTTTGCATTATTAGTCATCATACAATTCCCAATTAAATGGAGGGGATGAGACGGCTAAAATGATAAGTCATCTCAAAAATGTACATAAATACATGACTCATAATATGTCAACTTTAAAAGACATTACTGAAGACAGTTTGGTAATTTTATGTGAAAATGAGAGAGAGGAAGGAGAAATGAATTTTGAGCAAGTTGAGAATTTTTTGTGAGGACAAAGCGAGAGACATGCAAAAAGAGCTGAGAAAATTTATAGAAAGAGCGTTAAACTTTTTCCGAGGCTTACCTGGAATCTGGTTCCTTTGTACAAATCTTCCAAATACTTTCACTCCTCACTGTTGCAAATATTCATGGGATCACAAAACAATTTGGACGTGTTTGTCCTTTCAGAGGTTAATAACATAAGTGTAAAATAGGGGAATATAGTCACAATAATAAACTTTGAGACAGTTAGTGAGTATTTGCGAAGTGGGTTTGATAAGGAGAGTGTGCTATCACTCTCACTTATGAAGTGCAATTAGGATTAGGAGTCCAGGTGTCCAGAGAGAGGCTCTTGGCTCTGTGGAGGGAACATAGTTACTTTTTAATAATGTTGGACAAAGTTATGGCTTGTTGTTAACGGGGTCTGGCTGCAGCCCCAAGCGCTTTCTGCTGCTACGGCAGGTACTGGACACACCACGCTTAACCACCCTTAACACCACCTTAACTAAGCATACGACGGTTGCTTCCACCTCGGCCTTGGCTCAGTCTATCCACCTTAATCTCAATTAACCACCCAACGACATTAATCCATATTACTCTCCCTTTACTCTCCCTCAGTAATTATCCCTCTCTCTTTATCGATCTAATAACTACCTTAAACTCTCCTCTCTTAAATGCAGCAAAATATTAACGGGCTTGGTGCTTTCTCCTAACACTAAAAGCTACTCAATTATTATTATATACGTATGCTGTCTCATGTCGTGGCATTCTTACCAGAGAGATTTTTTCTCATGTTTTGACCACATCCTCAATGTTGTTGGAAGAGCAAGGAGAAAGTTATTGACACTTTTTGCAAAGATTAATATGAGACTGGAGAATTGGTTAAGATGAGACGATGACTAGAAATTGGTTGGTTAAAGTACTAGGCCTGTGATTATATTTGAGCTGGTTGTGAGCTGGATGGAGCCTTTAAGGTGGTGGACTGATTAAGTAAGATAAGGGCATTATTTTGGGGAGGGGAAACTAACCAACATATAACGTAATGGCTCTAGTTACCCGAGATTCGGATTTTGCTCCCTTTGCCTATAGTTACTTTTACTGAACGTCGGGTTGTTCCGGGTTTAACTCCGGACCGAATTATCAATCCCAGTTCCCCTTCCAACGTAATAAATGTAACTAAACTAAGGTTAGCAGACGCTGCCCAGTTAGGAAGGATCCTAACTTTTCCACGCAGCGCAAACAAACTCCGCTTCGATGCTAATACTTAATTATTAGTTCCTTTTACTACAACCCAACCCTTTAATGGCAGCAATAACTTTTATCCCATTTTAACAAACTACAACTACGCAGTGGAAAATGCTCAAATTTTAAGTAGTCAAATCAAAAACAAGATGTGACAGCTTGAAGTACCAACTCCTTAAAATTGCATGAGATTATTGATTCGCATAAAATCAGTAATTCTCACGGCACAAAATCAGGGCTCCATACAAAATGTTGAATTGTGAATAATATTTATATGCATCTAAAAGAAATAAACAAGTGGATGGAGAAAGCACATCTTTCAACAACTTCTTTCATCATGATTTTGTAGCTTTCAGTCAGAGTCAGAGAATCTCAAATTTCTCTTCTGTGTCATTTGATTATCCACAGCTAAAGAAGTCAGTGCTAATTTCTTAATCTCTCAATTTTCCACTTTTACCCATAATGACTCATTTCCTTAACTGAACTTCATTTACATATTTGGGGGAAATTAAGAAAGTCTCATCAAAGCAAAGGACGATAATGAGCTTAAGAGCTGCAAACAATTAAGTCACAAAGCAGCCTTTTTCGGTATCTGTATTTAACAATCAGTAAGTATTGAGATTTCATGCTACTAAAATGCATCTCTTAGTCATTAAAAAGAGAATTTTGGATTCGTCATCATTTGATTCATCCATAATGCCCTGACTAAGAATTAAATAATTCCCCTTTAGCATAAAGAGTCCTCCATTAGAGAACTTTTCATTGATTTTACGATAGTTAGAGCCCTAAACTCGTTGCTCTTCGTGGGCTAACGAATCGTAATCCTCTAACTATAATAATAACCTTAGCAGTCACTGCTGCTAGCTAACTACAATAAGTTTGTATTCCATTGAAATCAGTCTCTGGGGCATTATTCTGCGGATGTGAAAGCACGGCCACAAACTCAAACTTCTTCTCAATTGGCACTCAGCAGCATGCAGTCACTTTCCCTGATTAATGCTTCTTGTCAAAATATTTTTTGCATTTCAAACACAGCAGCCAGAGATGCATAAATCCAGATGAGACTTGGGAAATTATGTGTTTCTCTTTGAATTTGATAATAATGTGTATTATTATGCATATTTTTGTATGGGGAATGATTTGCACATTTCTACACAATCATTTTGGCAAAATTCATCACAATCTGTTTCGCTCTCCTTCTTTCTCCAACACCGCTGTTACTCTTTCTCCAACGTTAGTTTGGCTGAGAGCTGTTATTTTACAACTTTAGGGGCTTTAGACACTTTAGAGTTAGTGTTAACGTCATGCTTTTTACTTGTAATCAATAATAGTAGCAAATGCTGCTGACTCAACTTCATCCCACCGAAATTCTGTCTGAGCCTTTACCCAGGCTCAACCCTTTTATTATTCCGTTTCGGAGATAACAAACCAACATTATTACAAAACTTGTTGTGGCTAAATAAAATGCAAACTAAATGAATTGAGTTCTATAGCTTTTAATTTTAAGTTTATCCATCCGATTTTAACATGGGACCTTTTTCCCAATTGCCACTTGAATCTCGACTCAAAACATTCAAGGATCAGAATCAGAATAAAAAGTGGGGACATGTCATATTTGCTTGCTGCAGGTTTTACATCCACTTCCTTTGTTCAGACTTTATTGTTCTCACCACTCGTCACTTCACATTGATCCAAATCTAAATTTAAATTGGAATATGAAGGGGGGAGATGGATATTGTTTTTTTTGTATATCCCCTTTAATTATTGTAAGAAGTCCCAAACATGCAACTTTGTTAATCTTAATTGGAATGGATTTGCCAACATTATAATTACGAAAATTTTACTACAATTTGCACGTTAAGCTTTTCATGATGAGACATTATGGTGAGACCATGTACATATGCATTTGTAAAACACGACATATGCAAGACGGAGTATTGAAAATAAATTAATTCAATAAACCTTTATTAAGTAGTTGAACGCACCTTAATTTAGGCCGAGGGGCTTATTCAAAATGGATTATTGCATTGTCTATATAAATATAATGATGAATCCAATAGGACACGGTAGCGCTTAAATATGACATGCTTTTAACGCAGCTGCGTCGCACGCTTTCAAAATAATCATCATCAAGTATCATGGATAAAGGGAAAAGGGACTTAATTTTGCCTTGATAAATAAAATATTTAATAAATTCTCAGTTTGTCCAAGGTTTCAACGGCCATGCATTTGTCTCATCTTCTATTGAACCCTAACTTGGTTTAAGTTTAACTGTTTATTGAATTGGCCCTTTTCCCACCGGATGCCATAAGCTCTTTGTGTAGTTAACAAATAATGCCCTTGTAAGTTAGTTAAAGAGAATTAAGTTTAAAATGTGGGATAGGAGAGCAGCCTCATGGACATTCGTTCGGAGGAACAAAGAAATCTCACATTTCTTCTGCGGGTTGCCGTTGTACGGTACATAATTATTTAAGGGACTTGTATAAAGTTTTATGTAGGTCGACCATCCCTTCTCCCTTAGTTAAGGACCCAGTTAACTAAGTTAGGTTAACTCGAATGATTTTTTGTGCATCATCTCTCAAGTCTCCTTCCCTTCATAATAATATGTATGCTTGGGTCTCTTCATCGTTTGTTTGCTGGCTGCATCTTTAGTTAGTTTGCTCTCATTCCATTCATTTGATATTCCTAGCAGTACCTTGATTATTTTCAAATGTAAAGTTTAACTGGATGTATACTCTTCAGTAAGGACAAAAGGGAAATCAAAACTGAAACTAAATATAATCCCTTTTAATAATAATATGCCCAAGGGGATTTCTTCATCAGAGTACTTTATGAGCTTATTTATCCCATTTTATTATAACGATGATGAACCATCCAAAAAATCAAACAATTTCTTCCATTAATATCTTACCAATACATTTTAATAAAACTTGTCTAACGTAATTATTATCCTGCAAAATAATTTATGTAAAAGAGTAATTAAAAATGTTTGCTAGTTTGGCCGGATGCGCATCTACCTACGCCCTTCCACCACCAACCTCCATTAAGTTTAATGTCCTTTATCTTCAATTTTTTACTTTAATGAAAAATAATACAGCAAACAACTGCTCCGATATCATCACCATTGAAGGAAGAATGAAAAAAGCGCAGCTGGGACGCCTCCATGAATTTGTTTAACTTTTAAGATACATCCACATTAAATATTAAATGTTATCCCTTACCCCAACAATAACTAAGATTCTTTAACAATCATCTTTAGCTGAAAATGCCATAATATTAAAAGCATTGTAAAGATTCGTAGAGGAGAGGAGGAGAGAGTAATGTACAGAGCTAAACAAAGAAAGAAAGAATCTGGCATCTCCAGCAATCCCATCGTACCTTCCCTAACTTTCCTAGCTTGGCTAGTTAGTTGTGTTTCATAGAAAAGTAGTATAACTAATGTCTGTCTTTGTGGAACTAAAGCGAGTTTTTTGTCCGCTTGGTCTAACTACAGGGATGATATTATTTAGATGCCTAATATTACTTTGGCTTCGTCTCGCTGTCTACAACAATTTTGTAATGATGGTATGACTTTACCTTACTTACATATTATTATTACATGGAATTATTTGGAATAGAATGCGCTCACTTATTTGGGTTCATGGTTAAGGTAAAAAGTTAAGACGGTTGAGAGGGGCGAATGTGGTTAAATTAATTTAGCTGAGTCACAGCCTAAAGCTAAGCCTCGAGTTTTTTATTTTAAAGAAGTTAACTATGTTCAAGATCAACGATCGATATTCTCCTCATTTTTTGAGATGATGCATTAGTATTAGAAAGAAAGGATAACTAAAGCAAAGTCTATTAACTTGTCGTCAATAAAAAGATTTTCGTCTTAGTTTGCCTCCATGAAAGCGTTTATTTAACATTCATTGTTGTTAATATTGAACCCCGAAGTGCAGCAGTTAGTTATATGATGGTTGAGGGTTTGTTGGCTAAAAGATGATATAAAAAATGATAACTGCCCCAACCACGTTTACTTTTAACGTTTTTGGACGCAGATGTTTTTAACTTATTTAAGCCACCATTAAATATGTACGAAGGGATTCTTTGGCTTTTATTGCCCTTCCTCTTTGTTCCACACCTTCTCTGTTTTACACACTTTTCATTTATTTTTTAGCTCCATTCCCCTGAATTTAAGATGTGCAATTTTTATAACGATCACAAAAGACGTTTGTTTGTTATATATATTTTCCAGTTTATAAATTGACACATGAAAAAGATCGAAATGCTTGGCTAATTAGAATGGAATGTAATAATGAATGCTACAGCCTAATTATCTTTCTTGTATCATAATGTAATAAATAATCTAAACAAAGAATAATTTTTGGTTGAACAATTCTTTGACTAATTTAGTCTTGTGATTAATCATAATTGCAAATTTAATACTGGAAGGTAAATTGAAATCAATTACGGTTTGGATTCACTCTCTGTGAAACTTACAAGAATTTTCTTGTACTCCAGTTAAAATTAACAAAGGAAAGGAAGCGTGAGGTAGCTCAAGGTTGAGTTTCCCTCAAAGCCATTAAACCTTCCAAATTGTATTTAAATATTCAAAGATATATTCTAAATTGTATTATGCCTAAGTATACTAGGCTTAAGTCAGACAATAATTTAAACAATATTCTGCATTCTTTCTGCTTAAAATAAATCGAGTTTTGCTTAAGAAAATCTCAGTAATTAATGTTAGAAATTGCATATGCATTTACGTTACTAATTCAAAAGATTTTTTTTAAAATTTTAACAAATAAACTCATATAAATAAGCTTTTGCTAATATCAAAAATAATTAATTGTAAATGGTTGAATATTAATGGCCGGTGTCTAATCAGGCAAATACTTTTCTTGGCCAGTTAGATTATGTTTTACGATGTTTAGTTACAACAGCATTCAAAGGTAAATGAGGAGGGTGGCTAATGATCGGCCATGAACATTAAATCAAGTTCATCAAACTTTATTTTAGCTTGTTGATGATGATGCAAGACTCGTGTTAAAATAATTACGGATTTACATTATTTGTTGAGAGTTCCATTATTAAAAAATGATTCTTTTACTTTGGTTTAACAATCAAAGATTTTTTTGGTTGTTCTATTAATGACGATAAAATAAAATAAAATGCAGAAAACGCGATATTTTATTTTGCCAATATTGTCGTTTACAGGCAGCAAGCTAAATAGTCGTAGTTTATAATCTAATATTCAATAAATTATGTGAAGGCGACGAGGCGAGACGATGACTATGAGTATCTCAACGGATGGTCAATTTCAAGTGGACTGTCTGAGCTGGAATCTTCTGTCAATGCTTGTCGAAAATTTGGTGTCCCATCATCTGATGTTTGAATATCATCAATAGTGGCTTCACTTAATTTTCGCTGGGAGGAATGTTTAGATTGATGGATATCAAGTAAATGTCTCCTAAGCCGAAGAGCTTCTTTTTTAATTTCTCGTTCCTTTTCTTTTAACTCTGCAATAGTGTTCCACATTTCTTTATTCGAAGATTGGTCAGTAACCCACTTCAAGTACATGCCGTTCCAAAGTTGCTGAAAAATTAAAAAAACAAAACATTATAAATCATTTAAAGGCTGTGGAAAATAGTTCAAGTTGCAATAGAAGCTAACCAAGCTTATTGGATGGACGGATGGCCAAATAACTGATGGATTTGGTTCATAAACTGGATTCATATATGACTGAATAATTTCAGGACGATTTATGTGAGACCACAAACTCACAGTTTTTGTTGTTAAATTAATTTTCTCTCTTTCATATACGTTATCACAAAGAAATGTACCTAGAAAATAAATTTAAGTCACCAAAAACGACACTTGAAAAAACATTCAATTGTTTTAATAATAATTTTCAATTACCGAACTGTGATGCATAGGAATGTTGAACCAAATTTATTAAAAAGTACTCTGAAAATTCGAAACTAAATGAAAATTGGTTAAATATTTGCCACACGCAGTCTATAAAAAGTAGAAAAGATGGTGCATAATTTTTCCTCTGATTTTTGACATTGGAAATTGAATATGCAAAGGCCGACTTGGAATGTCTTGTCCCAAAAGGATAGCCACCCTGAAGCCATTCTCGTTCTATTAATGCCTAAAATATCAGAAAAAGAAATTATAAAATTGTCGTGTTTATGTTCTTTTTTGTATCAAATCATTGTAACCTCAAATCCTCGAATACTTCTACAGTCTGGATTTAAAATTATTTGAGTCAAAGAAGTTACGGCCAGAGTTAAATCCGTGCCTTCGCCCCCATGAATCAAGACAGAGGTGCTATCCTAATGGAGAAGTGTCAACAATGTTTGGTTTCTTAATTTGTTTATAAAAATTATAAAATCCTTACTTGGTCAAGGCACTGTGCTACAACACAAGCGCAATTTATGGTATCTCTGATATTTGTCATCCACCCAGACCCGTCCAAACGACTCAGCCATTTGTCCATCGTGCATGTGGCGTCATTGCAAGCTATAAAGATATTTCAAACTCATTAGAAATAAAACAAATTACATAGTTTTTGTTATGAATTGAAATGTATTTACCTTCTACTAGTTTGGAAAGTGATTCCAAAAGATTATAATGCCTGTCAATAGGTTTGTGGATACGTCTCCATTGAGGATAATGAATCTCCATCTCAAATCCACCACCCATCTTTGACTGAAATAGTATATCCTTAAATAGAGCAACCCGAATTGCACTACGTTAGTGTTCAGAATTCACTACCTTGTGTTTCAATAAAATGTACATTTAAAAAAGTCTGATAATTCTTACAGCACTTCATGACATCAGAAGAAATGGATAGAGGCAAAATGCAGGAGAAAGTTTGAAAGAGTGGTGAGTGAGAGAGAGAAAGAGAAATTTTAGAAATTTTTAAATAAAGGATACATAAATGATCTTGCCATTCGAAGATTTACATTCCCAGCAAAGTAAAAAAAAAAATATAACATCGGAATAGGTCAGAGTTGATCTAACCAAAATAAAAATAAAATGCCATGCTTGAAATTTAGACATTCATAATTTCAATAAAATTAACCTACATAATTTAAAGGTAGTGAAAGCTGAACTTTTAACAATAATAAGTATGTATTATTAAGCTTGGGAATCTGACTTGCATGAAGACAGACAACAGCAAGTTATTGTTTTTTTGCATCATTAATTTTCATGCAGGTCAGAAACATGAACGATAAGGGTTAATAATCAAAATTAGGATTGGTAATTTCTCCGTACCTTGGCCGTTTGTGCTAATGTTTGGGATCTGGTATCAATTATATAACCTCTTTTCCCAATTCCTAAAATTGCATTAATTAATCGCTCATCTTCCTTGCATCTTCGATCTGAAGGACCAACGAGGGGTTCCCCAGCTCGCAGAAGGACAGCTCCGTTTTCATGACGGTAACAAAGCACAGGAAACCTTCCACCTTGACGAAAAGTAGCTGCAATTGCAATTTGTTCATCAGAGACATTTTTTGGAACTACCACAGACTTTGGATAAGATCTACACACCTATATGAAAAAATACAAAAGTTAATATTTTTTTTTCAACAAAAATATATGAAATGTTAATTGTTTTCAATATTATTACTGAATAGTCTTTGTTAATATGACTTATCCTCCACTCATTTTCCGATTGGAGAATTAATTTTGAGAATTCGGCTTCTGTGGAAAAAGCGGTCCAGCCGTCTTCCACTATCGAGTACATCGGACGGTAAAAGAAAGGGTACATAAGGTACTGGGCATCTGCAGACAATAATAATAATTAAATACATGTATGGGTGTGTAAATATACACTATATATTCAGTGTTTCTGTTTTAAAATATTCTTACCGACATTACATAATGCCTCAATGGAATCTGCTGCATTTGTCAAGTCTTCAGTTGAAGAAATGTCGAGGTAAATCACAGCAAAATCTTTGCATTTGATGGTCATCGTCCCTCCCCCACCGTATTGGGGGGCGGACAACTTTCTCTCCACCATGTCAATGTTCCGATGCAACAACTACAAAACAATTTGCAAAGTTTTACACATGCGTTTTACTTTATCTGAGTGACATAGCTTACCCAAAGTTCTTCGTCACCCTCTTTTCTGGAGGAGAGGATGAGGTGGTGACCTGTGATGCAAAGGGTCCCCTCGATATTAGGAAAGAGGGCCCTTCGCATGGTCACATTGTCCACCTTCGGAACCTTAATCAACTCGATGAACTCCATTGCTATTCAAATAATTGCACTTTCCAACATCTACAACTAAAGTAGAGACAGACTTTGTCAAAAGCTGCCCATTATTGATTTATATTATTGCTCTGAATATTATTTAATTTGTTTGTGTGTAAATAACATTTGAGTGGAGCTTCATTTTGGTTAAAAGAAGCGGCACCGCACCTAGATCAATACAAGTCCCATATGGACACAAATAATGATGCTTTCTCCGTCCGCATCCCAACAACTTGAGACTGTTGAGACTGTCAATCCAGTTGACTTGCAGCCTGTCCCATGCACAGCCAGACGGAGGTGGAGAAAGGAGGTCGGATGTGTTGGAGAAAGCAACACACAACTTTCACCTCAAATAACTGATGGATGCAAAAGTTGGATGTTGATGGTCGAAGAGCCAACATCCTGGCTTGGATTAATCTCATCCCCCGCATCTCTTTGAAAAAGGGGGTTTCCTCTTTAGGACGCTGCAGTTGTATGCCAAGCTTGGCCTCTAAACTGTTGCGGCGTATGGACATCAAGACACAAAGACTATGCCTAACTAGACAAGTAAATATGTAGTAAAAGTGTCAGTCAGTTTGAACGGGGTTTGAGACATTTTGATTGGTTGAAGCGGGGTGACACGTCATTTCCAACCAATCAGAGCGTTTCAAA
>JAQIXN010000060.1:0-81250 GCA_034698145.1 Proisotoma minuta | reverse complement strand
TGAGGAGCTGTATGATTAGTGTGATAATACGGAAGTTTTGAGGGGGTAAAGACTACTAAAGAGGTGGATCCCTGTCAACTAAATGCCAAATATGAATGATTAATGACTCTGCCTCTTATTCCAAATCATTTATCCCACCGCCCATCAAATACTTAAGGGGGTGGGGAATAAATATTTTTGCAACAAAATACTTGAGACTCTCAAGTTCCCAAACGTTTGAGAACAATTTTTGCATGCTTCTCTTAAATTGTATTGTCCTGTTCTGTACTCATAAATCAAATCAAATGGGATGAATGAAGATGAGGTCATGACCTATGCTATGCAGAGGCCTATTTTAACAGTATTTTACCATTTATTTAGAAGCCAAGTTAATGAACTCGGAAACAAAGAGTGGATGTGGAATGTGTGTGAAATGTGAAACAACATTTTTCGGCATTGTAAAGCAATAAAATAAAAATGAAATTCTTTCAATTATTTTTTATGATGTGTCCATTAGTATTTTAGTTTTATCTTTTTTCTTTCCCAAAATCTAACTTGGTTTTGTCAACTTGTGTTCCAAGCCCACACAAAATTTCTTTGTTCTTCTTTTGAACAATGGAAAGCAAAGCAAAAGGTCTAAACTGAGGAAAGAAAGAAATCCGTCGAGTTAAATAAATAAAGAGTTAATTCCGCATTTGGTCCAATTTTATGTGGACATAAAAGCGTCTTAGGGCACACTCGCTGATTAACTATAATAATGTCACATAAATGGTCAGCCGCAAAAGTAATCCGAGGTCCACGAATAATGCAATCCCATTTTATGGATACTTATCCAAAGTCCAGCAGGTAAACGAAACAATGTACAAACAACAAAGCCCAGGATTAAATTATTTGGTATGAGGAACCAAAGTTTTTGCACTGGGAAAGAAGAGAGGAATTTTATGGGATGACCACACATAAGCAATTGGGTAGTTTTGATTCCTCCGACAAAAGGAGGGAGCGAGGAGTGGATAGATAAGAGGGAAATTGGGAGTAGATGACAAAAGAGATTGAGAATGGACAATTTATCCAAATTACACGGAGATAAATTACTCTTTATTGGACAGAGGCAGATCAAGATAGATTACATCCCACACAACACAAGTTGGCTATAAATAAACAACTAATTTACATTGGCTCCCCTCAACAGAAAAGTCAACTAAAAGGGCCACTTTTGTAAGGGAAGAAGGGTGTTGATGATAATTCTGCATCAAACAACCCTTTGTTAGTTACTTAACCCTTCACCCTACTCAAACATTACAAATCCCAAAAGGGACCATAATCCATATCATATTGAAATTCATTACAATTCAATGACAAGAGCAACAGAAGGCAGTTTTGTAAACATTTTATTGTTGAAACAATAATTATACAAGAACAAAAAAGTTTTGTATTTATATAACTAATAATAATAGTAATGCGAAACAGGCGACAGGCGTTGATTGAATTAGCGTCGATCTGTTTTACCAACTCCACGTTTTCCAACAAATAAATGTTTAGGTTTCATATCGAAAATATGACGATCTCCTTCTCCCTTTCTAGAGAATTTGGCAATTCCCTTCTTGTGAGCCTTAGCCGTCATTTGCGTTAATTTCGATTTCATCTGTAATGATTTAAAAATAAAATGCGTTTAAAATAAATAATTCATCCATTCAAATGTTTAATGATGAGCGTGTGATATACCTTTGAATCCTTAATACCCATTTCATCACGAGGTGGTTTAGACATTGATCTAGATCTGGACCGTGCAAGTGTTTCAACTTTCCTCCTCTTCTCGGCTGGTGGCTTAGATCTAGAGCGACTCACCGATCGTGCGTAATGTGTCTATAAAACACAATCAAACGATTAATATTATTTTAGTTCAGTTATTCAATTAATTAATAAATTGTTATATATGGCTTACATTTGGATCACTGGTATCAAGATCAACACCAAGCTCTCCCATTTTTCGTTTAAGACCAGCAACACTTCGCTCTCGTTTCTTTCCTTCGGTATTTCTAGGAAGAGTTGGCTTTGTGCTGGACTTTTTAAGATCTCTCTCAATCTTCATTATCTTCTTCTTTTCTCGGATTTGAGATGCAAGTTGTCGGATGTTTGACATTTCTTCATCTTCTTCCTCTTCATCCGTGTCATCGTAAAATCCAGCTTGTTCTCGAAGGTCTTCTTCTTTCTCTAATTCATCCAATTTCTGATAATGACAATAATGATTATTAGACCAATTATTAAAAGTAATAATAAAATTATTTTAATTATTTAATACCGCCAAAATGTCTGGATCAATGAAATCTGCAATATTGTGTCCCTCCCATATTTCAGGAATTATGTCATATTTAATCTTATCAGGAAGATCGTAATGTTTTTTCAAGTCCAAAATGTAGTCATCGCCCATTTCTAACTCAATTTCTCGTTCAAGTTTCTTTTTTGGCTTTGGCTCATTTGTCAACATTGCTTGTTTTTTCAAAATTACAGATTCTGTAAAATTAAAAATATTGTCAAATGAGATTTTTTAAAAATATTAGTGTAATTTCAATTTATCGAACCTGGTATAAATGGAAGTCTTGTCTTATCGTCTCGAGGCTTTGGCATTGCAACGTGAAGACGATTTAAAAAGTCATTTACTTTCTTTGTTCTCAACTTGGCTTCCACTCTGAATGACAAAAGTCGATCACAGGCCTGTAAATCAAAAATATGTTGATTATGTTGAGCGTATCAAATAATTAAATTTAAAAAATGTTTACCTCCTGTTTGACATTCATTACACCATCATCGCTAACAGTTGACATTTCCAAAATTAGAATATCTGGATCACTTAAAACTGGCTCAATACAAGCTCGCTTAATCTCTGGCAAATCCTCATAACGAAGAATATCCGTTTTGTTGAATACGAAAATCAGCGGCTTGTTTGCAAATAGTGGTCGAATATTATTAAACAAGCTGACTTGTTGTTCCATGCTGTAGCCACATTGTTCAGAAGGATCAGCCACAAATAAAACAGCAGCACGCAAATGAGCCAAGGCAGTAATTGCCTGCATTTCAATTGTATTTCGATCTTCTAATGGATGATCCAAAATTCCAGGAGTGTCCACAACTTGCCATCTATACAATTAATAATATTATAAAGTGATTCAAATATTTTCATGAAATATTAACCTCAAATATTTGTAGTCCGTATGACCAACGTAGAGTGATTTGGTAGTGAATGCATATGGCTGCACTTCCACATCCGCTCGTGTGATCTGATGTTACAAAATAAAGAATTATTCTTCATCCTATTCTTGCTGGCTGGCAAATAAAATAACTTTACCTTGTTAACAAAAGATGACTTTCCAACATTTGGAAATCCGCAAACCAAAATAGTTCTAGTGTTTGGATCAATACTTGGCAGACGCCCCAAATGCTGTCGAACTTGTTCCAAGTATTTGAGCGTAGGCTCTTGACGCTTCATCAATGTGGCCATGCGACCAAGAGCGGCCTTCTTGAGCTGTTTACACCGATACATTGAGTCCCCGTATTTGAGCAGACGAACATAATCCTTTGAGATGCTAAAAAAAAATATTCAAATTATAACTTTAATTAGTTTTCTACATGTGTTAGCTTACTTGTCCACCAAATGACGGCAAGTGTTGATCTGTCCAAGGGCCAATTTGTAATGATCTTTGTCATACAGTACATTCATCAAATCAGCATAAAATGGATGAACATCCTAATCAAAAAAATATTCTGTCAAAAACAGCAAAAAAAACTAAATGAAAGCTTACCTCAAGCTTTGGAAACTCTTGAATAATCTGAGAAAGTCGTTCATGAAAGTTTGATTGTGTGTATTTAACTTTTCGCATATAAAATTGACGAATCCTTGTAATTTTATAATGCTTGTGGACCACCGTTGGCGTCTTCCTCTGAGTTTTCGACAACGTTATGTCGATAAACTCCTTCAAATTGAAAAAATCATTTGATTTTAGTTTAGCCTTTCAAAAACGGTGTATAATTAACCTAATTTTCTTACTTTTGAGGTCGGAACTACCGCAATCTTCTTAAAATTATACTGCGCCATTCTTCTTTAATTAATTTCCGAAACAATTGGTGAAAAATTGGAGAAGTTTAAAGCAGCAACGTGCTCTGCCAGTGCCCCGACAAAACTCCCGCATTCGTTAATTTAATTCATTTTGCCCCATTTGCATATTGCTCAACTTTGATGCCATAATTTTAAGAAATTTTTTGGCCGGCTTCGCTTCCCTTTGAAATTTTGAATCGATTTTATGAATCAGAAAAGAATGAATTTCATATTTCATAAATCATTAAAACTTTATTACAAAGTACTATAAATAGAAAAATTAAATATAAATAGTAAATGTAAATGCATATTTATTTGTTGAATGAAAACAACCTCAAATCATTTCGAAGTAATTAAAGTTGAAAACCTGAGTTTGGCTTTCGAGTTTTGCAACGAAATTTTTGCAGTTTTGCGAGCAACTGATCATGTACAATAATTGCACTGCAAACTATGCTCCTGCAAGATTTTCAAGTTTTCTTTTCTGACTTATAAAATAAAAATGCTGGCTTGAAATTTATCTTTTATATTTCCAACAATTCTGAAGAATTTTACCAAAAATTTTGCATGAAATTATTTAAGTGCGTGAGTTTAAGCGTCAAAGCGTCCCCTTCTGCGTCCGTTGTTTACTACTACTCCATATTCTTAGCGAGTCTCTAGCTCGCACCAAATTTTAAGGGCCCAAGAACCCACGACGTGCTTATCTCACTCCAAGCGATGTATGCAAATAATATTAGTCTGGTTTAGCCCAACAATTTGAAACTTTTCAGTTAAATATAGTACCGCTAATAAGCTTCAAAAATATTTTGCAAAAATTACAAATGGTCGTTATAATTCTTTTTTTAAATCATAGAAGGATGCTTCACCTTTTTCTCAATCCAGTAAATTTAATTTACTAAATTAATAACAGTGAAAAACGCTTGCATTTTGAGGTCAAAGTTTACCAAGAAGTTCTTCAGTTTTTTTCATTTTCAGTATTTTCGCCCGATTTAATGTCTAAGTGATTTATGCAAATTCATGTTTTCATTATCTTTGAAGAAAACGTTTAAAAAATGTTGTGGACGGAAATGGTATAAAAATTTGTGAGGGGACGTAATCTGTTGACGTCCTTTGGAGGTGTCAGAATGTACTAAGGACTTGCAGCTCTGCGAGAGTAACAAAGAATGAAGCCAGAGCTGTGTTGTCAGTCCTCAACTCCACTTGCCACAAACAAATCCTCCTAAAACTAAACATCAAGTGGCAAAAATAACAGTTTTAAACGTTTTAAAATTAATGTATGGCCCATTTTTATGAGTTGAGGCGTCCAGTTTACTCAAAAATGCTACCCTTTGCTAAAAATTGTGAAACTGTGTCCATTTGCTCTAGTGTTCAATAGTGTTAAATTCCAAATTAATTATAAATACATTTATTTGCACTTGTAAAATTGGAGATACTCAAAAAGGTACAAAAAAAAATGTATTCTGTAATGGTTTTATAAAATCTCATATTTCTGCAACCGTCGTTAAACTTGTGCATCATTGTTTTTGGAAATTACGGAAGTGATTCCAAACAATTTGATTTAATGCTCTTAATTGTAATTGTATGAAATTAGATATGGTAGTGTCACATTGCGTTGGTTAAAATTGGCTAGACATACATTAAATTACATTAACCTCTGAGTCCTTTTGTTGCAAAAAATGCTGCAATCTCTCTAATACTAATATTAGATACGATTTTTTTTGCTGTAAAATAAAATGATGGAGTAAAAATTATCTTTGTAACGGATACATTTTAATCAATTGGATGATTCACGAATCAACATTGACATTAATTCCCTTACTGTTTACTTTTGTAATAATTACAAAAGAAATGAATCAGCGATTGTCAAGTGACGGCTCGCATTTTGCATATTTATAATTTTGCTCCATTTTAATGTTCTCATCCTATCTTTAGGTCGTAAACTGAAATGACCGGAAAGAGAGAGTTTCTCATCTCCGTCACATTAAATTTGATATCAGGTCAAAAGATTGAATTATCCCATCAAATCAAATCGTGATTCCTTTTCGCATTGCATTGCTATAAACTACTATAAAGCCTATGCGATATAGAAATGATTTATCCGTTTCCGTTCCACTCGCTCTTGACTGGGATAACAAATATCATTCATCATCTCCCACAATTTATGTAATTTTGTTCAGTCCTCCCAATCATTGTTTCAGTTTCTGGACACGAGAAAATCAATTTGCTAAATATAATTTTCTTATTTTCAGATGCGGACTTGACAATTATTTTTTATTGTGGTAATTTGCAAAGCCATTACACACTGCCACTGACTAAAAGGAAAAGCTGGAGGAAGACAAACAAATTGTGTAATCAATTGTAATTTGAAGCCTCTGCATTAAATGTACATGAATATTTTGGGAGAGCTTGGGCAATTATTACAGCCCCTCAATTAAATAAACTGAGATGATTATTTCCTAGTACAAAAGTATGTGTGGAAGTTATTAAGTGTGTGGGGTGAAAGTTATTTGGTGAAAGTGTTTGCTGCTCAATCAATGGAGAGATTATATTGATTTTGGTAGAAATTGCAGAACTACTCAACCAAAATCTGTCCAAAGATGAAGAAGAGGATGTTCTTCATCCGTCTGCTCTTCCTCCTTTGTCCCTGCATCGATGGAGGTAAGAACAATTCATTGTCCCAACACGAAATAATCCACAGCAATTTAATGGGGGCAGGATTTAATTTCCTGGCTTGGATTTTCCATTTTGGTTATGCAAAAGCTGAAGGGGGATTAAGAAGGAGAGATTGCGTTTACATGATTTCCTAAGTAAGGAGAGTAAAAGTCATAAGAACTTTCTCCCTCCCTCGGGGGATTTACTTTGGAGGTCTTTAACTAGATTTGGACTTAGAAGACCTACATAACTAGAAAATGTTATATGGAATAGGACTATGGTGGAATTTTGCAATATTTTACGCTATAGCTGCGGTTTCTTTAGCCTGTCACGTTTTAAATGAAGGAAATTAGTGAAACATGTCGCAAGTTGTGACAAATTTTGTGTCAAATGAAAAGGGAAATGTAGCAGCAAAAAAAGATATATTTTGTTACGCTGTTGGCTTGCTAAATATTTTTTGCCATGTTTGAATTTGAGGGAAAGTTTCATCTTTTTCCACATTTATTTATGCAAAAAGTTTAATAGCAATCTTTGATATAAACTCAAATATGTTTAATCCTTACCCGGATGGGATTTTAATTTTAATTAAAGTGCATTTGATCTCGGCATGATCTCGGGATTAGATTTTGGTATTAAAATATTCTCCTCACGCTCAACATTTTCACAAGACAGCTCTTGTTTTTAATAGAATCTAATTTCGCAACTGCTGCGCTTCATTTTGTTCCTGGAAGAGTTGCTTTTTATTGGATAAACAGGTTTGGCGATTGGATGACGAAGCCCCACAAATGAATTTTCCTTCCAAGAATTATTTTAGTAATTGAGTTTTGTCATAGTATAAATTAGCTATTTGACTAGACGCTGAAGGTCTATTTTTTATATATATTTAGCATTCAAATTCATTGCATTGTGGCTGATGGACAATTGGACGGAAACAAACAAAAGTTGTGCGTTATGCTTCAAGCCTTTTGTTCATCTACGTACACAAATTCTTTCATTGTAAATTTGGAGAGGAAGCTTGAGTTTGAAGCTCAGACTTTTTTGCTGTTCTTTGCGGTTGTTGGCTTTTGAGTGTGAGGTGAGTGAACACATTCGCCAATTATTTGGAGGAAATTGGATGATGTATCACAATTATTCCATGCAAATAATAAACACACTCCTCGAACTTTCCAGTCTGTAAAATGAAAGTACAGTTACAACATGCGTACTTCAAAATAATTGCATTGTCACCGTTCGGTTTTATTTCGCAATCGCAACTCTTTAGAAGTTGTGCAAACTAAAGTAAACCGTTATTATGAAGTATTATTAGCCCTATAAATTTAGAATTAAAATTATTGTCGCGTAAAAAAGGAAGTAATAAATTAAATTACTGCATGCACTACATTTAATTCAGCCTCATCTTTCCTCCTAATTTAATTTTGTTGTTGGGCTAAACATTTTTTGCATGAGTGAGGAATAATTTTGGTCACAATAAACAATTGGATTTCACTTCTCTACAAAAACGTTGCATTGTTTGTTGACGTACAATATGGAATAAGTTAAATTTGGGCATTGATTGAAATGTCTTAATTATTATGTTTTCTTTACAACAGATTTTAGCAATTTAAACTCTAGTCTCTAGAAATTTCACAACTTTCCAAAGAATGATTGTCAATGTCGAAGTTGACTGCTCACGATTTATTTAGGATGAAATGAAATTTCGTGGCAAAGTTTGGATATGAGCAAAGCGTGTCGAATGGATGTGTTAATCAGAGCTTTGACAATCCAAGATTAATTTAAGCTGTGGGAACTTTTGGGATTTTTCGCCAAGTCGTGGTTTTTGCAAACACATTTGCAAATTAATCGTCTGAAACTTAAACTTTGGTTTAGTGTTTAGATTTAAATTCTTTCCAAGGTCTGCATCTTGTGACATAGCTCAGTAATTATACTGAGTTGGCTAAAACATTTTTTGCCTTGTACGATCAGCTCAGCTCATTAATTTTTTGTGCGGCAGGCAACAAAGCTACAAAACAAAATGATGGGGATTGGCAGCAATTTGAAAAGATTATATAGCATTCAGCTTTTATTGCCATTACATGAATACAAGTGACTATTTTGGTATTTTTCAGAGGAAATCAAAGCGTAAGAAAAAAGCTGAATGAGCGAGCAAGGACAATAAAGAAGGAGACAAATTGCTAACAAGATTTTTGTAGCTATTGCATAAAAAGCATTTGATTCCTCCTCCACCTTGAGGCTCAATTAGTTTGAAAGGCTTTTGAAATGGAATCAAGTAAAATTCCAGACTGAAATTTATGGGGAACTTTTGTAAAGTGAGTTTTACATTTGCATCGTAATGTGATGTGTTGTGGGGAAATGTAAATAGTTGTGCATAAATAAAAGTAGGGCAAACTTTGAGTTGCTTTCTGGAGAAAATATGTGGAAATGTTTGAGGATCTTTGGCGGATGGCAGTTGACCTCATTTCTGCCTCATTCATTCAGCTGTTGGCTTTACTTAGCTCCCAACTTTCTCCTGAGAACTTTCCCCTAAACGAAATGCACCGAACGAGACGAGGGCTGCATCCTCAAACAGCAAACTTTTACGTGGACACTTTCCCTCCCACACCCAAATACTTCTTTTTATAACACATCCCATTTCCACAAACATTGCAATCAATTTGACAGTTGGACGGACGAAGAGTCATTCCCTAATTAATTGCCAACTACATGTATGTACTCCGTGGTCTTTACATAATTGCGCCCCATTTATTTATAATGACAGCTACCATTATTTCGCTGGAATGACCTTTTATTCTCAAACTGACTATAGACCACTGTTGTGTAATTGGGATTACCAAACTTTGTTTGAAAGTTTTGATTTTATTTAGTTTTGGACTCCTTTGTCATTATATCTGTTCATATGGCATGAACATGGCAAATACAGAATGTCACATTTTTTACAAAAGAAAAAAAATTGGATTGAAGAAAGTTTTCAGAGTGAAATGGAGCGTGCAAGATTTGATTTGGCCATTCTCATAAATTGAGATCATTCTGTTGTATTTCATTCTACACAAAAAAGTTGACTGGAGTTTTTTTTTGGGTGTCATCAAAATTTGAGAGTGTATGTAAAGATTTTAAAGGGAAATTATGCACTGCTTTCCATTAAAAAGGGGAAGGGGAGAAAGTTTTCTCTTGGGCCCAGCAATAAATATTTCTCCCCTCATTGGATTGTAGTGGAATTTACTTAAGGACTTTGTTTTGAGCTTGGAATGATTTTGCTTTAAAGTAGTTTCTCCAAAGGAAAGGCTTGTGGAGGGGAGAGAAATGTTTGGTGATTCATGGCCATTTTACACTAAGTGCTGGCTGCAAAGGAGTAGGTCATAAGGAAACCGGACTGCAGACTGAGTCAGCTACAAAAGCTATTAAATGAATGCAATTTAGGTGTGAGTTAACTAACGGTAATCCTTCCTCTCATTGAAAGTTTGCATGTTTTAAGTTATACGGGTTCAAGTCTCTTCAAAATGCAGCCAACGCAGTGTTAATGGTGTCAGTCAAGCGTGCAGTGTATTGTATTGTTGCAAGCAACGCAAATGTCAAATCATTTCTTGGCTGATGATGAATGCTAGATCGACTTAACATAAAAGCATTTTCAATTGGGATTAGATTTTAGATTGTATAACGGTTATTATTCATTATTACCTCATTTTCTATAAGAAATATGGCATAATTTCAATTCCCTGAAACTAGTTGCAGTTTTAATTTAACTGACATTGAGTTTCCGTGCTTTATAGATTTAGATGGCCTCCGATAAACGATAATGTATGTAATGTTGTATGTTGAATTGTATAAAATTACTGAGCCATGAATGAGATTTTGTATACATATGCAATAAAGGTGCTACTCTTCAGCAGTAGCTAGGAGGTCAGGGCTCTTTTGCCTGTCCTTCATTTATGCCAGGAACTGAATACTTAAATTAGTTTTGATTTTTTACAGCCTCAAGACTGAACGAATACATCCACAACTACGAGCCCCTGGATTATTCCCCGGGGGAAGTTCATGCCAGTCACCTCCGCGTCAAAAGATGGGCACGAAGCTCGGAAGAAGAAGCAGAACCAGAAGTGACCATAAACTTCTCTGCTCATAATCGAGACTTCAAATTAAGACTGAAAAGGGACACCTCTGCATTCAGCTCAGATTTGCAGTTGGAGGGGGACGGGCTGACGGGTTCAGATGTCGACTTTTCCCATCTCGTCAACGGTCATGTGGACGGTAACTGATGACATGAAATAAAAGCATGAAATAACAATGAGGCTATATGGATTTATTTTGTTTATTTAGGTGTGGGTCAGAGTGCGGCATTTGGTTCCTTGCAAAACGGGGTATTTGACGGCAAGATAATAACTCCGGAAGAGACATTTTACGTGGAACGAGCCCACAAGTACTCTTTGCCTAGTACAAATGCAAGCCTTCATTCTGTGATATACTCGGAGCGAGATGTGCACGACCCTTATCATCGTCACCGGACAGGTCATGCCAAGGGATGTGGGATCACGGACGAGGTGATGGAGTGGATGAATGAAATACAACATTCGGCGGTTGAGGATATGCCAGAGCTAAAGCATCCCAAAGCCAAAGCCCTGACCATGCCACAAAAGTCAGGGCCTAGTTCACTATTTTATTTGGACCAAGATGATCATTCGTATTCCATGTATTCGAGGGAATCCAATCTCAATTTTATTAATACAAACAGCAGTAACAACAATAGCAAAAAGCCAAGGGGGCGAAGGGCCGCAGGAAGAACAAATACAGCAAGCTCTCGAACCACTTGCACCCTTTCCATTCAAACAGATCCATTGTTGTGGAAGCACATAGCAGAACAAGTATGGCATATTCATAAGTAATTATTATATGGATAAATTATTGTCAATTTCTGTCTTTCCTAGGAACGTACGACGGACGAGAATAAAATCCGTGAAGAGATTCTATCCCTAATTGCACAGCACGTAAAGGCTGTGAATCATATCTACTCAAATACCCTTTTTGATGGAAAAGAAACATATAAGAACATTCGTTTCGAAGTCCAACGTATCAAGGTATTTTTAAATAATAATTATTAAATAGTACTATTATTACCTATTTTATGGTATTTTGTAGATTGATACAGACAAAGTATGCAAGCCAGATTATAGAGGAAGTGATAAGAATTTATTTTGTATGGAAAATATTGACGTGAGCAATTTCCTAAATCTGCACTCGTTATCCGACCATGAGATTTTCTGCCTTGCCTACGTCTTTACCTATCGAGATTTCACTGGAGGGACCCTGGGTCTTGCCTGGGTGGCCTCTGCCTCAGGGGCATCCGGTGGGGTCTGCGAAAAATACAAAACATACACAGAAACCATCGGAGGGGTCTATCAGTCTACGAAGCGAAGTCTCAACACTGGAATAATTACATTTGTCAATTACAATAGTCGTGTCCCACCAAAAGTTTCTCAGTTAACGTTAGCTCACGAAATTGGTCACAATTTTGGTTCACCGGTAAATTTTTCGGAAATGTTTGCAAAAAAACTTGATAAATAAGTGAGAGTTTATTTTCAGCATGACTATCCAAACAAATGTCGTCCGGGAGGAACAGACGGGAACTTTATCATGTTTGCCTCTGCCACAAGTGGAGATCGTCCAAATAATTCTAAATTTTCCGATTGTTCAGTGAGAAACATCTCTTCAGTGTTGGACGCTATCATTCACGATTCCAAAAAACACAATTGTTTTATTGGTATGCAATACTTGTACTTAAATACTTGCCACAAACCGATCATCTGTTATCTATTATTTTTTTTAGCCACAAATGGTACATTTTGTGGGAACAAGATTGTGGAAGAAGGGGAAGAATGTGACTGCGGTTTTACGTATGAAGAATGCGAGGAACATTGTTGCTATCCTAGACAAATTAGTGAGAAAGACCGCATGCAAAACCCAGATGCCCAAGGCTGCAAAAGAAAACCACAATTCAGATGCAGTCCAAGTGAAGGACCTTGTTGTGACCAAACTTGTCATTTTGTACAAGCACCTCGAGTGCTCTGCAAACAAGAAACCGAGTGCAGCTTCACCTCATTTTGTAATGGTTCAAGTGCTCAATGTCCTGTTCCAAGACCTCGAGCAAATCTCACCCCTTGCAATGATGGCACACAGGTATTTTTTAAAAAAAAAACTTTATGGAAGTTGTGGGACAACTTGTTAATTTGTTCGTTTTAATTTTTCTAAAGGTGTGTCAACACGGAGAATGTCAAGGCTCCATTTGTCTCAAGTATGGACTCAAAGAATGTTTCCTGTCCAGTAACGATAAGAACGTAGACAAACGGAAGCTATGCGAGTTGGCCTGTTTGGACAATAATGGGAGATGCCGATCAACATCTGAACTTAATCTTGATGGATTACCAGATGGGCTTAGCTTAAGGCCTGGAGCCCCTTGCGACAACTTCCAGGTACTTTTTTAATTTAAGTTATTTTCCTATTTTACAGGCTCTTACCCTTGTATTTTTTGTTTAGGGATACTGTGATGTCTTTTTGAAATGTCGTGCAGTGGATGCAGAAGGTCCATTGGCACGTTTAAAAAATTTGCTTTTCAATAAGCAAACACTATTAAATATAGCTCAGTGGGTTACGGTAAGGATTTTAACAAATTATATATTAATACATGCTGTATATAATATTTTTATTTGTTTTTTTAGGAAAATTGGTATTATGTCTTATTGATGGGCGTAGGGTTTATAATTTTAATGGGACTGTTCATAAAATGTTGTGCGGTGCATACGCCGTCTTCGAACCCCAAGAAAGCGCCCCACATAAAGTATTATTCAAAACAATCATTCAAATTATAAGCTTGTTATTAAATTGTAAATTGTTTTCTTAAAAGAATTGGGGACACGCTTCGTCGGCCGATCAGCACGCTAAGAAGACATGTAAGCAGCTTTTATTTCTGAAATATATGTAATTGGAAAAGAATTGATTTTTAACAAATTTAGAGACACGCCCAGTATCGTGCAGCTAATTCCAACGTCCCAAACGGTAACGGTGGCGGCGGTAGTAGTAGTAATTCTTCATCTCATCCCCCCACTGGAGCCCCTCCCCCCTATTCAGCTATCGCCGGTCCAAGCGCGCGTCCTCCTGGTCCACCCCACGGCTTTGGGGAAGGTCGTGGTCCTAATAGAAATAGAGGTAGAGATACAAAATCATTAAATTATTGTAATAATAAATATACTTAAAATCTCATAGGCGGAGGTCGTCCCCAAAGTGGGAGTAATCCATACGCAGGAGCTTACCACAAAGACTCAAGACATCAACAACATCGTGTTTGATGCTTCTCCAAAATTAGGGAAAATAGTGAAGAAGACGACGAAGAAGAATTTGTTTAATGGACACGTTTATCAAGTGACGAAATCTCGCATCACACAATTACTACTATTATTATCAATGCAATGCATTTTGCCATTTTTTGCTACATTAAGTTTTTCTACTTACATCTTTTTGGAACAATAACTACTGATATTTATTTTTTAGTTTTTAAACAATCGTTAAATGCCAAAATAAGTAGATAGACGGCAACTTGAACTGTCATCAAAAAATCAATCCGCATTCCAAAATGCTCAGTCAACGTCGGACGAAAAGAAACTCAATTAATTATTACATAATAATCCTCCGCTCATTATTAATTAATTGTTGTCGTAATATTTGACTGAAACTATTTATATTTACTTTTTAATTAAGGGTTGTTATTGCATGGTGTTTTTTGATCTCTTTTTCATAAATTATCTTATATTCGGGGCTTTTCAGCGTAAATAATTTTTATTAGGTTTTAGTTTTGATTTTGATGCAATGTTTTTATACTTGGAAATTGCTCTTGATAATTTCTTCTTCTTTTTTGAGTGTAAAAAGTCCTTGAATATCTAGTCCTGTTTTTTGTTGCCCGATTTCGTAATTGTTTACTCTAATTTAATGAAATAAAGTTGCATGAAAATATTTTGAAGTTATTGTTTGTTTGTTTTATCTCGCAATTAGAAAGCGTGTGCCAAACTTTCTCATCCATCTCTGCTCGATCTGCATTATATATAAAATAATTAATCTCATCCACAATTAATTATCTTAATTGTAATATAATATATAATTAACTATATTTAATAGTCCAGAAGTTATACATGCAGTAACTCTTTGACAAGATGTACGAAATTAAACACAATTTAAATTGGATTTTAAAATGTTAATTGCTCTTTTCATGTTTGTACTTGTACATAACATAATTTGCGATTTGTTGAGGAATTTGAGACAGCAACATGGACAAATGTCTAGCCTTGAACTGTGTAATTACTTGTGTACCATTGACCCATGACCTATGACATTGTGACACCCAGATAGTATTCCGATGTTAAAAGCAATTGGGTTGATCATTCATGAATTTAGAGAGAATTTGAATATTTGACAGCATAAAACTCTTTTTTTTTTTTTTTTTTTTTTTTGAAAAAGATGGGTTCTTTTAAAAAAGTTGAGGACCTACAAGACCTCACTGAAATTAAAAAAGGGCTGGAAAATCATTTACCGTTATCTAGTCAGGTAATTTTATTCAGCATGTTTGATATCAAAATTTCTAAAGTTGAAAGCATTTTTCCAGATGCTAAATGTGCTAAACCTGAAATTGAGTGGAAGGTTCGTCAATCCAACGGTTGTAGATTTTTTCCTGTACATTCAGCCAGCAGGGCTTGTTGACCCCTATGAGGACCCTTTCGTCGTTTCTATTCAACAGAATGCAAGTTCATACTTTTCAAACTCGAACTTTAAATTAATCTTGTATTTTTTAACATGACCGCAGATTCACTCTCTCTACGGAATTCTAATCCGAGGTCCCTCCAGCCTCAGCCCTTCCATGGTAGCTGCATTCGACGATTTAATTGACTGGGGACAAAATCCTCTGTTCATGTCTGTCCCTCAGTCCCTTCTAGAAAACTACTTTAGAAAAATATTTCTCAGTCATGGGACAATCGTAGAGCTTCCTTGCGTAGCCTACAATTTAGACCCCAAAATAGCAATAACTTTTTCAACGGCTTACAGCTTCACGGATGTCGAGGGGACAGTGTTCAAAGTTGGGTCCCTGTCTCACGCTCACATTGACCAAGTGCTCGAAAATTACACGGAATGGGCAAAACCTCATAGCAGAAAGCAAGTGGAAATGTGTCTTGACAATCTTGGCTCCTCTGGGATCAGGCTGGAAGAGTCCCTTTGTGCCTGGGCTATCCAAAGTCCGACAGGACTAATAAATATACTCCATACGGAGCCTGCCCTTAGGGGGAAGGGTCTGGGGGTCAGAATTATGCAATCTATGGGGGCAAAGGTGGCGGATAGTTTAAAGCTTATTCCAAGGGCGGAGAGTGAATTGGGGGGTAAGGGGGAGGCTTCAAGGAAAGTGATGGCCAAGGCTGGGTTCAGCCAAATTGGTTACATTTCATGGGTCACCTTTCAGACGCGTTGACTTTGTTGGATGACACACGTTGCAGAATGCCCAAAGTGAAGTCATCTGGCTGGATGAGTCATTTCCTATTTACCATTCTAACAATTCACTTGTTTTAGCTTTTTGGGAATTGGAATTTTGGAAATAAAATAAGTTAACGATAATTAAAATGGCCGAGTTTTTGTTAAGCATTCCATTAAAGACTAGCTATGAAGTTAGTGGACTTGGAGAGGCCTTAAAAGCCGCATTTAAGGACGGAGGCTACAGTTCCAAAGACACGGCAGTTGTTCAGGGGATTGACGAATTTTGCAGATTTAGGAGTCAAGTTATCAACAAGACGCTTCCAAAGAATCATGCATCCCTTGAACTTCTCTACAGGTATCTATTTCGCCAGCGTTTGTAATTATTGAAGTATAATGCGTTTTGTGCTTAAAGGTATCATGACCAGTTGGTGGCCCTTCAACAGCGACTTCCAAACCTTGCCCACAAACCGCTGAATGTGACCATTTATTGGGACGATGCATTAGACAAAGGAGGACTATTTGGGGGCAAGGCGAATATTAGTAAGATTGTTATAACTTCAATTATTGTTGTTGAACATGGGTTTTAATTTTAAACTGCATTTGTATAGCTACCACATCACTCGAAATAGAACGTATCTGCATAATTTATAACATTGGGGCGCTTCAAAGTGAACTCGGTCGCGAATGCAGGGCCGCGGACACGGACGAAGAGCTGAAAAATTCAATAAAATTCTACCAAAGTTCGGCGTCCATCATGAATTGGTTATCAGAGAACAAAAATCCAGCGTTGGAGGGTGTGGCGTTGACATCTGACCTAAAACCTGAAGCCCTATCTGCCCTCAGTTTACTCATGCTCGCACAGGCACAGGAAGTTTTTGTGGACAAGGCAATCAGAGATAAAATGAAAGAAACGATTGTTGCAAAGCTTTGTGTTCAAGCTTTGGACATGTACGCGGATGCTGCAGCACAACTCAGTAAAGACAATCTTAAACATTTGTGGGAGAAAAATTGTCTTAATAATGTATGTTAAATACTAAATCGTAATTTCGTTTCCTTTAATAAATCACCACAATTATTACTTTTTTGAACAGGTCTCAGCTAAAAGGTTGGGCTTTGAAGGCTTATCCCAATATTTCCAAGCTATTGTTTGTGGAAGCAAAAAGCAATATGGAGAGCAGATTTCTCGTTTAAATTGTTTTCTAAAAAATGGAAAGAAAGCTCAGGAAAAAATGGGGTCATCATCCTTTCTCTCTGTCCAACTGGCAGAAGGAGAATTGAAGCACAAGGACGCGAAAAAGGACAATGATTTTATTTACAATGAAGTAATTCCTTCCCCTGATGACCTCACGCCAATCGATAGAGTCGGCAGTGCGAGGCTTGCAAAAATTTCTCCAACAATTCCTGAAACGTTTTCTTCTCATTTTAGCGACATGTAAGAAGGAGTAGCTTATTTATTGTTCATGAAACATTAAGGAAAGTTTAAATTATTATTAATAATTATTATTGTGAATTGCAGATTTTTGGGTGCGGTGCGGAAAGGGGAAGGCGATTCATCGGATGGACCAACCCTCAAATCAATCGTGTCAACAGCGGCAGGCTCCCTCGGTCAATACTTGGTCAACTTAGCTGCAAAAAAGTGATATTTCTAAATTATACACGTACTGTAGAATTGGGGAAAAACTACCTATTAGCCTAATACATATATGTTACATATTATATGTATATACAAATAGTTTTGCATTGAAATATTTTCTTTGTTCAGAAACGTTCCTACAAATCTTTGTCACAATGATTTCCCCTCTTGTACTCTGTTCACAGGATTGCCTTATTATAATTAATACAAGTTAATACCTGAATTTGTTAAAATGCCGTCCAAACGTGACTTGGGCAAAGATCTGAGGTCTTGAAATAAACATTTCGTCGTGACTCTTCTGAATCTCAAGTATTTATTTATTAATTGACAGCCACGCACGCACGCTCCCTTTCTAACAATATAAGTAACATTCATTTGGCACTCGACAAAATAATAATTAGTTGGTTAAATAATACAGAGTTATATACAAACAAAGTAACAGTCCACATACACAAAAAAGTAGTTTCAAAAGTTAAGCTCTTTTCCCTAATTAATTTAATACTGTTCCTCTTGTCTTCCCACAAATTGGAAGTCTCTTGCGGCCTGGAAGCCAGCGGAAGGTGAAGCGCTATAGTGAATGACCCTTCGGATTCCAAACGGATCAACATATCCATAAGAGCCTTGACGTCGTCCATCCCCTTTGTCCGTCTCCTCTTTGTGGTACTGGCTGTTGGGGATGTTGTAGATGAAAGCGGACGCTTTGCCTCTGCTCTTCAAAGGGGTTGCGTACTTCCCAAACACATCATCCTCGTCTAAATTAAATGCAATACTTATTTAGCCATAATTTGCATATTATCTCATGTAATTTATGAGTTGGACCATGTATTGTACGCAAATGTGTGTAATTATGTCTCAGTTCACAAAAAGTTGAACTATTCCAGAATTTGTGAAGAAACTGGTTTTTGTTTCTACTTGTAATTTGGTATGAATTACCAGAGAGTGCTGGAGATCCTGAATTAGGGTTCACTAACTTTCCAGATTGGACGTTGGCACTTCTCAAGGGTCCATACACTACAAGGACCGGTGACGAAGCGCCTGGAAAAATGACTTGAATATGTTGACAAATTGCTTTAATGCATAAAAAATTATTACTTGTTTGTTTGACCCTCTTTTTGAACACGACCTTGCCCTTGAGGGGAACTTTAGAACCTAGCTTTTTTCGTGGAACGGAATATCCGTTTGGTTTCTTAATTATTGTCGTTTTCTTTGATTCTTCAGGGAGAATTGAGTTTGTTCCAACAAACTGCATCGTATCTTTTACAACCCGATATCCTTTAGAATCTAAAAACAACAGATAGAATTTGTGATCTCCTTTAAAATCTTCTTCTTCAAAATCTTTTTTAATACCTGCAATGTAATCTGTCATTCTTAAATAGCCGGTCGGATCCACCCATCCATATGACCCGATGACTGTCCCATCGTCAAGTCTCCTCTCCTTTCGATATTGACCGTTGTAAGTTTGAAATTTAAAGAAACGTTCGTTGCCCTCGTCTGTCTGAATATGGTACTGAGTGGGGGAGGACTCCTTGTAACCGGAAATGGCTCCAAAGCTCCGACTCAACAACATCATCAACACCACCACTACCTGGAACACCATTATTGCAAAATTAAATCCACATCACTTGACTAAAGTAGTTCTAAGAATGTATATAATATGCTGCATGGAAGTTGAGACTCTCAACTTGAGAGTCATCAGTGTCAAAAGAAGGGCGTGTGGCTGACTAATATAACATGTTAAAGTGACATAAAGTGTCATCATCATCATCCTGACCTGACTTTTCTTAAGTGCGACCTTGAGTCAAGTAGGAAATTGGTTTGTTTTTTGGCGTGGGTGCATGAGGTAATCTAATCTAGTCCTCAACTTTGTGGATTTATAGAGTCATTTATTTAAGAGCAGGTAAAGCTACAGAGTGACTCAAATTAATTTTCCAGTCTAGGCAAAATCCACACTTTGTATGTTCAAAATGTTGCTGGATGCATAATAAATTCCTTCTTCATTTTTTGCAGAGGACATGAGAGGAATGCCAACAACCACTTGCACTTTTACAAGTTTTACAACATCTTATATGGTAAAGTACAACAAAAGTAAATCTTGTTGGATGATGAACTTTTTTTCAAAGTGGATGGACAACTAATCTTTTGAACCACAAACATATTAAAATTATGCGTAATGTCCTAATTCAATTTATTTCTTGAAGGAATTCCAAAAACAAAGACACAAATTCGCACTTGGGATTGTGCAACGCATAGGAAAATAATTTATGCATTCCCAGAGACTGCACTTATTTCGCATGTCGCATTTCCGCATAAAATAAAGTCATCCTTTGTTGTACGTTATCCGACCCATCAATTATTTCAAGTTAGTTTTTGAAGAAGAGTGAAAAAAGAGTAATTGTTGGCCAGGGCAGAGATCACCATTTTTTAATCTCTCATCATCAATTATCTTTTTTATGTTGCTCTCATTGATTTTGATTTTGCTAATGGTTATGCGGAAATGGGCAAAGATAGCAATCGTTGTTTGTTACCCCCACCAATGATGACCAATTCTATTAACATTAGAAAAAAAGATCTCGTAATTTTGATGTTGTGGGCGGAATGTCACTGATTGCACAAACCATACATATTTACAACGACAAACCACAAATGCAACACAATGCCCAGTGACAGACTTACACATGTAGTGCAATAAATAATTCAAGAGTTTGATTGTGTGAGATTAATGTCAATGCTATGTAGTTGCTATTTATTATTATTATTATTATTATTGGATGTGTGGGAATTGGAATGATTCCATTTTGGGATTTCTTGGTCAACACTAGAAGCTTAATTTAATGGGCCAATTGGATTGCCCCCAAGGGCAGTAGTCAACGTCAACGTCACTCTTCTGTCTTCAACCTTTTGACACGTACAACTTTTTGTAAAACTGGAGGGAAGGTTGTGGTTGGTTCTCTCATCCATTTATCTATTTAGATATTTTTGCAACTTGATTCTTAGAAAAGGCCCAATTTCCACAAGATATAAATCTATTTAGGCAAAGATTGTAAGCAAAGCAAAGGAAGAGCACGACTTTAATTCGTGAAAAATGAAACGGAAAGTCATTATAGAATTATCCCATAAAATAAGTAAAACATGACCTCATGGTACACTAAACTAAAGCTAAAACTAATCTTCAGTTTTAGTGGCTTTATGTAATAAAATTTGCAAGCCAGGGGTTGAGTAATTTATATGGGGCAGGCAGAGCTAAAGATGGGCATCCACACCAATTATTTATTCTAAGGTGATGGATCACTTTCACTCTCAGTTTTAATTGACGGTTAAATGAGAGGAAGTATATCGATTAAGGAATTGATCCACAGATAATTTTTATTATCAAGATCTTTACATGTATATTATAATAAATGAAGCGGAAAAGCGCAACTCATCATCCTCAAACCATAAATAAATTTGAGAAGGTAAGAAGGCACATTTATGTGACACATTATATTGGTCTGTTGTCTCTTGTTTTCCAGACACCCTGTACGTTAAAATGCATGAATGCAGGAAATAAAAGAACTGTCAAACAATTCAACTAGCCAAGGTTTAACAGGATTGTGGGAATTGTGTGCAGAATGATTTATATTTGATCCCATACTTGACTTTTGCTAATTTAATTAAATAATGGCAAGGCCTCGCTTACTCGAGTCTCTGCACTTAAGGGAGAGAAGGACAGGACATTAAATAAACTATTTATGCAACATTTGCAATTTGCAAATACTTTGATACTGTCACTCTCTGGGCTGGGCGTGTGAATGAAAGTTGTCTCATATTCTAATTATTGTGTTGTCATTCATTTTTATGTGTGTGAGTTTTATTTGGGACAGTCTCAACTTCCCCTCTCCCTCATTGTTGAAAATTACATTGTTATCTTGTGGTTTATGTTTGTTGGAGAGTTCTATTTTGAGGGCTTTTGATTAGTCACGAGTTGTTAGAGGAAAGTTATTCAATAAGCAAATTGGAGCAAAATTACATGACCACCAGCTCCCTTTGCTCTCCATTGTTGGTTGAGTAACAATCAAAAATCTAACTATGAGGAAATCTGCATGCATAAGATAAGGACGCAGCAGGAGGGGGCAAAACCAACCACACCCACTCTGGATTAACAACAACGACCAATGTCAGGTTCAACTCCCACGCTCAACCATGCATTTAAAATTAGGAAGAGCTCAATCAATATAGACTGTTGTTAATGAGTCCCATATTTGGGGTCCTTAAGTACCCACTCCAATTGATTTTTCTCTCTCGTTACCCATTATTTTGACCTATTGCACCAATTTGCCGTAAAAGATAATCCAAGGACGGCTAAAATTGATAAGCAATCAGCAATTTTTAGCTTGATTGCAAAAAAAATGTTAATAATAATTGAGATCACGTTTGCTGTGGTTAAGTTGATGACCTATGGTTAATATACATAACATAAATTTTGAAAATGGTTTGTTGCACAACAAAGGCCATAAAGAGGGATGAGTAAACACAACTTTTGGAAATGTCTTCTTCCTCCCTCAATCCCCATAAATGTGGAATTAGTAAGTAATATTAAATATTTGGCTAGTCTGAGATGACCCAACTAATTATTATTACATGCTACAAAGAATTTTCTGGCCATAAATAAACACTGCCTGCATTTCATTGTTGCATAATGTCGTAAAGAATCCACAAATCTCGCCTCAGTTCACTGCCAAAAGGATGGAAGATTATGCATGAGACTTATTGTGAGTTGGAGGGCTTAGAATTAATTAGTTTTATGTGTCACCTGCAGCCAAATAAAGCTTCTATCTCGGAATCTGAATTATTTAAGTTTTAAAAAGTCAAGCAATTGCTTACCCCTGAGGTAGTGGCAGTGGTCTTATGGCACATGTCCCCACAACTTCCAATGAAAAATCCAAAAATATCACATTTATTTCATGAAATAAAATCACCTCATTTCACAAAAGCACTAAACTTAATTTGTTGGTAATTTCCTAGAAAAAATGTGCTCGCATTATAATAATGTGTTTGAGGACAAAAGTTGTATTGTTGTGATGTAATTCCAATGACGCTAACTTTAGAGTGGTACGGAGAGAACGAGAGGCAAATCAACACTGACTCAAATCCTATGCAACAATTCAATAATGATATGCAACAAAATCTCAAGTTGACTAGCACTCTGCCCAACAATGCAACAACAATCGCCCACACGCTTTTAGAAAAATGTTTTGGGCCATATATACACCATTGCATTAATTGTCTGTATTATTCTGGGAACAATGACCGTTGTTGCCCCCACCTCGAGCAGGAGGGAGTGGTCGGGCCAAAGGTGTGCTCAAACTGTACATTAAAAATAAAACACCAACCCCAAAATTTTTGAAAGATGACTTAATTCAAGCCCAAAAGGCAGATACGCATCAAGAATTAATTAGTTAATTAAATAATTGGCTGTTAATTGAGTAACAATCGATAAAATGAAATCGACAACTCATAATGGGAAAAGACTTTTGGTTGGGGGCAGTTTGAGATTTTGAGATTTGTCTCATTCATTGTTGTCAGCCAACAATCGGTTAAATACTACCACTACTACTGCTACTAATGGGGGATTAAGGAAGGGTGTGGTCATTAGTTTAGTGACATATGCGAATGGCACTTATTGATGCAACAATTGATTCAATCCCATTTGCTTTGCACTGATTATTTACATGCGGCTTAAATTAGACGATTAGTGCAAATCGCCACACAAGTTAAAATGCCGCAACAATGCCGCATTGTTGAATATATTAATAATAAATCGAGAGAGTTGAGTTGTTACTTTGTTAATTGATGTAATTGTTGTGAGTCCATATTTAGATTGTCTCTTTTTTAATTAAGGCGAGAGAGTGCCGAATCATTGCTCCGTGTAAACTTTTATTAATTTCTCATTAAACAACTAATTACAACATCCAATAATACGCAAGAGAGGAAATTAATGCGTCCATCTACAAGAAGACAGCTCAAGTAATTGCTTTCATCCCTGACCTTTGCCCTTATCAGTAAATGTCCATGATGAAGCTCGACAAAGAGACAGAGTTATTTTAAACATCTTTACGCAAATCCAAATATTCAAAATTTGGAAGATTTAAAATATTATGCACCTTCAAACCAATTGCCAAATCAAAATGTTTCAAGTTAATGTTTCACCAAATTAAAAACCACGTTTGGTAACAAGGCTTAACTAACAAACATACAAAGCAATCCCAAATACATATAAATAATAAATATAGAGCATCATCATTAAGGAAATTGAGATTTTTTAAAGATGAAGCCAAAGTTTTTGCTGTTACTAATTTTTGTCTCTGTGGTCAGTGGAAATGGTCTGGATGGACTTTTGGACCTGGGCCAATTTGGTCTGGATGGCGGAGGGGGTCTGGGGGAACTTAAACTGGACGAACAAATGGCACAAAGGGTCCGTGCCCTCATAAAGCACTTTAAGGCGGATGACCCTGTAGGACTTCCTGAAGGGATGTTGCCTATAAAAGAACCCATAACAGTTCCAAATCTAGAACAAACGTTTTCGGGGACAAAGATGAAGTTTGAAAATATTTCCCTGTATGGAATCAACAAGTTTAGGTTGGATCATGTTCGGGTTGCACTGTCTGACCTCAAGGTAACACTTTTTTAATCCAAATCTTTTTTTTTTTGAGCTCAAAGTGTGTTGCTTTTTTATAGATCGGTGTAGGCTTATCAATTGACGAGTTATTTGTGGAAGGACTTTACCAAATGTCAGCTTGGTTCACGAGGGCAAAGGGGAATTTTAGCGTGACGATTTCAAAAGTTGAGACTGAGGCTAAAGTCAGTTTTAAAGTGGATGACGAAGGAAATTTGCAAGTTCAGCAGGTGGAAATGGACGTCAAATTTGGAGACTTGAAAATGGATTTCCAAAATCTGGGATTTTTTGGTTCTATATTTCAAGTATTGAAAAGAAACTTCATTTTCAGACTCAAAAATTTAATAAAAATCCAACGGTTTATTTAGGGGATGATAAATTCCGTGGGGTCTTTTCTGTTTGACTCCATTAAGCCCATGATTTTGGGGGAAGTTGAAGGAAAGGTCAGAGGGGAACTTAACAGACAAGCTCGGAGTGTCCCTCAACAATTCCCAAATTCCATTTCCCCCGTGGATATGTTTATTGCCAGTGGAAGGTGCGTTTTTAATAATATTTTTATTCAAACTGTGCGTTTCAATATTTTCAATCCCATATTTTGTTTGTAGAGCTTACATGAGAGAAAAGGGCCTGGACCCTTTCCCCATCCCTGAACAACATTTGTCTTCATGGAGCATTGGGAACTTTGAACTTAGCGAAGGGACACTTTATGGTCTTTCTTCCATCCATCGCACAGGGCCACTGGTCATATCTTTTGAAGACAACATTGTCCATGTCTCACTTTCTCTTGGGGCAGCAGATCTAAAGGGAGAGCTAAACTGGAGTTGGGAAATATTTAAGGGTCTTATTGGTCATGAGGGAAGTCTCAAGTTTACAGTAGAACGCATTTCAGTAGATGTGCAAGTTGGCCAGCCTGCAAATCTAGACAAACTAACGACGATTGATCATTTGGACATAGAACTTGGGAATATTGCAGTGATTTCGGACGGAGTTGGGACGATGGACTATGTTATTGAGGCTCTGGTCAATATTCTTCCTAATTTGTTGAGAAAGCAGATTGTGGACTCGTTGGAAGATCCCTTGAGGGAGTTTGTCCAAACGGAGATTCAAAAGAGAATACAAATTGAAAATATGATTGAACAACACCTTCCAAAAAATTAGTTTGTCATTTTATTACTTTCCTAGGACGGATGCGTTTCAATAAAGCACGATATTATATTAAAAAACTAATCAGTAATTAAAGTTAAATTCAAAACTGGGAATTGTGACGGTTTTTATCAAGTGTTAGCACAATATATATTTTGTTACAATTTGCTCTGTTTAAATCGGTCTAAAAAGCACCACTGACTGCTTCTCTTTAGAAAA
The DNA here is from genome assembly GCA_034698145.1 of Proisotoma minuta. Classification (NCBI taxonomy): domain Eukaryota; kingdom Metazoa; phylum Arthropoda; class Collembola; order Entomobryomorpha; family Isotomidae; genus Proisotoma; species Proisotoma minuta. Next base: position 55,390 of record JAQIXN010000060.1, on the reverse strand, counting down.
GTTGTAACTTCTCGAATCTATCACAATAATAATAAAATTATTAAATTTTATAATCTTTCTCTTAAAGTTTTATCCTTGACCTAGTCGAAACATATAAGAATAAAACGTTAAGAGAAAGGGAAAAAAGAGTTTGTTAATTTTCAACCATGCTATTATTATCTGTTTGTGTCTTGTTTCGACGATTTTTGAGGGATTTCAAGAGATTTGGAGTCATTTGAAGAGCTGAGAGCAGTAAGGCGCTGTTGAGAAAAGGCTTAACACAAGCTCCAAGGGGTTGACCTTGTTCCCAAAGGACGACGAAGGTTTGGAACTGGGGAGAATTTAGACATTCCAAAAGAAAGGTTGTCCATGTGGACAGTGTCTGGGGATTGCTCAGAACTGACTCGGCAAAAATTATCAGACGTGGCCAAACTGTACACAAAAATATATGATGAAATATTGATAACCAAAACTTAATTAATTACACACCCCAAGTAATAAAACCCCAAGATGCCCAGCCAGCCGTTCCAATGCAAACGATGCAAACACAAGCAACAATAATTCCCTTTCTTTCCGTTGACAGAGCTGTTTTTGACCAAAGACAATAAATTAGTCCAGAAAATTTCCAACATAAATATATTAAATATACATTGAAACTGAGCCCAAATTCCCTTCCCATTCGTGTTTGTGACTAGATCAGTATTTGTTTGGGCATCTACCAGAAATTCCTCTTTCAACTCTTTAAAAAGTCCTTCTTCGCATCCCTTGACCAAGTCCCTTATCAGCTCTTCGTGTGCCGTCCTCAAGTTTTCCACTTCTGCCAAATTACTTTCCACAATTTCGTTCAACGCGAACTCGTGCGTCTCTTGCAATCGACGAAATTGTTCTTCAAAGCTGTCTTTGACTTGTCTCAGTTCCCCTTCTTTTCTCTCCTGTTCAGCGACGAGCTGGAGGATCGTCTCTTCATAAAACGAAGTGGACAAGTTGGCCAAGAACTCGGAAGGGTCTCGACCAACGCCCACGACGATCTCTACAATCTTCCGTTCATAGAAATGTTTCTGCCAGCTCAATCGACGTCGTTCTAAATGTTTTTTTTTTGATTATTATTATTAATTCAAATTTGAATTGACAAGGTCAGTATGCTAACCTAGTTGAAGTTTGTGATCCAAATCATCAGCCTTTCCCTCAAGAGCGAGGTGAGAGTCCTTAAGGGTATTCAGGTCACTGGTGAGACTCCTCACACTTTCTTGGAGTCGATCGTTCTCTTCCGTGGCCAATTGGAGCTGAAGGGCGACAGGGTCCGGAGGCTCAGGTCCCTCATGACGACGACGCCAACCACGTGCTTTGGATTTTATGAGCTCCATCAATTAACTATGCCAAATTTAACGGAACCAAGAAAATGCGAAGGCCAAAACGAATGATCTTTTGGTGAAAGGTGCCGTTTGGGGCAAATAAGGATTTTTGTTATAACATGAATTTTATTTTAATGTTCCATTAGCTCCATAATTACATTATAATTCACAATTAATTGGAATAGAGAAGATGAGGAAAGAATCTCGTGAAAATGTCAATAATTATCAACAATGAATATTTTGAGAAATTGAGAGGGGTCCTTCTTTCATTGATCCCCACAAGTAGATAACATAAGGATTATAAGGTTTTGAGATGATTTTTGAGTTAGTTTTGATCATTTCTAGGTTTGAAGGTAAGCTCAGGCAGGAATGGTGGCGGAGGGGGTGTGGTCGTGGTCAGTTTCAAGACTTTTAGGGTATAAGGTAAACTTGGTTTGGAATGTTTTTTTAAACATGAAATTCATATTTAAATGTGAATTGCAAACTCAGGATTTAAGAATGAGAATCCAGTAAACTCCGTTTGGTCTAAGTTCATCATAAAGAGCTTGTCCGTCGGAGTTAGTTCCAATTTCTCCAGAGTAAACTGCTTGTCGAAATTCGACACATCCTTCCGATGTTTCTGCACAATTATGAAATATGCAATGTGTTATAAATAATTATTAGAGTTTAAACGACGCCACGACGCTTCCACAGCTTCTCATCCATTCCATTAAAAACAACTTACCCGTCTTCGCCATAAATTCGCCAGTGTTAAATAAAAATAATAACTGCGCAAATGAAAAAATAAAAAATAAAAAAAAAAATAAAAAACGAAAAATTGACTCATTTACTTTTTGTGAACAAAAAATACTGTGGACAGTTAACAACATAAAGTAGAAGAAATCACAGTGGATACGAATATTTGTGTAGTTAGTAGTAGTAGCACCTTTCAAAGTCTTTCTTGTTCTTCCTCCTCTTCTTCTGGCTGGGGGATTATGACGTCGTCCCCCACAAAAGGGGAAAAATGGGGGTTGCAAAATGTAAAATTCCGAAATTCGTCCCCCGTCAAATTGGATAGGATCATGGTGGCATTTTTGTCCGGCAGCGTCAGCTCTGTTCGTCCACGAGTGAAAATTGGGTCAAAATTCTCCCCCAGACGTGGATTCTTCTGTGGGACGGACCAACATCCAAAACAACATCAACAACAACAAACTACTACATTTAATTACACTAAAAATTATTAAGAAAATAAATAAAATTTTGCTTTCATGCAAATCGTTAAAAGCAGAAAATATTTACCGTCATTCCAAATGCAGATTGGTGTTATTGTACATTAAGTTAAAAAAAAAGAAGCAAAGTTGAGGCGTAAACTTGCGACTTGTGAATGATATATAAAAGTGTCCACAGCAGAGGTCATAAGTGCGGATATTCAAGTTCAACTTGTTTATAATTATTGGAATGGGAACAATAAGTGATGTTAGAATCCCAGAATAGTGATTTAATGAAATTTCTGAAAAAATGCAATTCCCATAATATATAAAGCGAACTTACAATTCTTGGTTTGAATGGAGGTTGGACCTCCCGATTTTCAATGCGTTCCCAATCAATTCTTCGGAAGAAGGGATGTCCCCTGACGTCATCTTCCCCTTTTGCACCGCAACCCAAACGTTTCATTGGGTTCTTTGTGAGGAAGCCTTTGCATGCTTCCTTTGCCTCCTTCGACATGGCTTTGGGGTAAGAGACGTTGTGATCCGTAATTGCTGCAAACAACTCTTCCTCGTCTTCCCCGTCAAATGGGGGCTGTCCAACCTTTATAATAAATTGTTAATAAATATAAATTGAAGTTGTGCAACTTATTTACCAGCATCTCGTACAAAAGAACGCCATACGCCCACCAATCAACCTGATAAATGAATGTAGATGCTTTTTCAGACATTTGAGGGCTTAAAAACAACTCACCGACTTCCCATAAGGTTGGTAGAGGATTATTTCCGGAGCGATGTAATCTTTTAAAATAATATGTTTACTATTAATATTGATCTTATTTTGGAGGACTTGACTTGCCTGGAGTGCCACAAAATGTCTTTGTTGTCTTATCCGAAAGAATTCCTTCTTTGCACATGCCAAAATCTGCAATTTTTATATGACCGTCCTGATCCAAAAGAACGTTGTCAAGCTTCAAATCCCGATAAATGATCCCTCGACTATGAAGGAAGAATAGGCCGATGGCTATTTCCGCTGAATAAAACACTGCCACGGGTTCTTTGAATTTGCCAAATTGTTGAATCTGAAACATCAGGTCACCCCCGTTGACGTATTCCATGACGAAATAGAGTCTGTCCATTGTTTGGAAGCATGAGTGAAGCTGTACAAGAAAAGGAGGCTTAGCGGAGAGGGCCAACACTCGCTTTTCAACCATTGTACACTCCACGTCGTCATCTTGGATAATTATGTCTTTCTTGAGAATCTTGATGGCATACAACTCGTCCGTCCCTTTCCGTTCTGCCAACATCACCTACAACAGACAGACAGACAGACATAAGTACGACGGCTTTCATAGTTTGGGGAACTTGAGACAGTTGCTTTCCCCGTTAAAATACCTTTCCAAAAGACCCTTTTCCAAGCACCATAAGAAAGTTAAAGTCTGTAGCCCTTATGACGTCCTTTTTGCTCATGTTATGTGGGACCTCCTTGTCCTCTACCACAGGGGCTCGTCGCTCCGTGGAAATCGAGGATTTCTGTGACACAAAAATACAACATTTTAAAAGTGTCTCTTCATTTTGCTAATGAATAATTGAAACAATTAAAGTTGCAAAGTTATTGCATAGAAGCTGAGGAGTAGAGAGAGACTATAGGACTATGTGACAATTTTAAGGAGTTTTGCGTGTGGCTGTGCTAAACTACAATCAACATACCTGACTTTGACTCCGAGTGTGAATAGTTGTGCCCTTTACGGGTACAATTTGTGTGAAAGACAAAAATATAAGTACAAGTGAAATAGACAAACATGGGACAATGCACAAACAATCAATCAAATCTACTTTTAATAATAAAGGGCCTTGTCAACAGGCTTTGGCTAATTTAATGCACAAAACATGACATTTAATTACATTACAAAAAGAGAGAGTATATAGTAAAAGGGAAGTATAGATTGTTGTACAAATATAATTCCATAATTTAGGCGAAAAACTACTCACCCGCATTTGGTTTTTCACTTGAAGCAAATCCACGCTTTCCTATGAAAAATAAATGAGGACTCATAAAATGATGATTGATGTTGATATATACCCCCGGCTGAATGGCCTGCACGTTGTAAAATTCCCCCTCCTCCTGACTTAGCAACTTGTACCAACCTTCCACCGGAACTTTGAGAACCTCTGGCCAACAAAAACATATTGCATTTTTGAATAATAAAAAAAGCATCATCTCATATATTGAACCTGATATTCCGAAAGACAAACTTCCCATAAAATCATTGCGACTAGTTCTGTCCCAGTCCCAAATTTCCAGGAGGAGTCTACGATCTTTGTCCTCAGGCTTGAGCTCACTAAATATACAAAGAGAAAGTTTTGGTAGGAGGAGAAAGGTGAAAGGGTTATATTGGTAAGTCTCCCCACTCCAACCCACTTTACATCCACTTGTGGCTCAAGTCTTGTAACTAAGAGAGAAGGTGAAAGGAGGGGAAAGTAGCTGGATGGGGCTAATTGAGTAGTGATGAGACTACTCACTATCTTACAATCTACAAAATATGCTCCCCACCTCAACCTCCACGAAAATAATCCTTTCTTTTGATGGGGAAAGTTTTAAGAGGAATATTAAGTGGATGCGCATATACTTACAACATGAGTGTCTCATTCCACACCGGATTAAGATTATTTTTGATGGTCTTTGTCTTTCGCTTCACTCCTGAGCCATCATCCGGAATAAGTTTCATCTTGACGTAGGGGTCGGATGCCCCATTTGGATCCATCGGAATCAAATTCTTTGCTTGACGTACTGAGAAAATGAAAGATAAACATTGTAAAGGAACAAGCCATCCTCCAAAATAAAGTATTGATGATGATGATCTACCATCGATTGTGAGTTTGTTTCCGACGCAAACTATTTTGAGCTCTATTCGGCCCCTCCGCTCCGTATGGTCGCAGCCGCAAAGATTGGGAACGGACTCTTCGCATCTTTTATGCACGTTCATGTCGCATGCTGCAAAAAATTAAGCAGAGTTGGGATTAAGGGATTACAAAAAGGAAGAAGAAAAGGGAAAGAAACCTTTCTTTAGGTATAACTTTAGCAAGCCCGACCCATGCACACACACGAACATGAAGCAAGCAGTTTCCAAGTCTGTATTGTATTGTATGGAATCAAAGAAAACCAGGTGCTGTTCTCTTTTTTTTTGATCCTTTCAGGTCCAAATCCGATTAAATATAAGCATCTTGGACAAAACCTTTCCCCACTCCTTTGTTCCCATTTTTAAAGAGTTCTAAAAGACGTAAATTGCGCTTTATCTGTCAGTAACAGAGGGACAGGCGTAATCCATGGGTCGGGCTTTGAAATATGAAAAAGGATCCCACCCGAGCACTTGAGTCCTTGTTTGGAGATGCCGTGGAGCATGGATCCGCAGTGGTCGCAAAAGGTGGGGCCGACGAAGGAAGAGGCCTCCCACTTATGAGCGTAATCCACCCCCTAAACAAATACAACATGCAAAGCGACAAACAAACCAAGCAAGAGAGATGCTCCTTTATATTATTGAGAACGGATGATGATTAAAAATTCCTCCTTTCATCTTCTTCCAACTATTAAATATTTATTTAAGGCAAGCAAGCAAGGGAAAGTTCTAAAGTAGTCATATATAATCAACAAGTGGGTGGGGTCCATGCAAATTACAATTGTTTGTAGAGAGAAAGAGATAAAAGGGCTGGAGGAGGTGCTTGAGAAAGCTTTCTGTTTGGTTTGCATATTTGCTTTTTAATTATTATTATAGGTAGTCTCTTTTTTACCTGTGCACTTCATCCCCTGATGGAGGACACCGTAAAGGAGAGATCCACAATGATCGCAAAAAGTGGGGCTACCATACGTGTGAGGCTTAAACTTGTGCTTTGTCCTCAAGTCCTAATACAATTACCCAAACTTATACTTCTAATCAACTTTCCCCAATTAAATTACACCCAACTTCCAACTACTCTAATTAATTTGATAATGGTCGGGATAATTAACTCACATCAGAATCCGCTCCTTTGTCTGCCCCAGGGCAGGTGAATGATACAAACTCATGACATCGTTTGTGTACCACGAAGCTGCAAACTGAAAAAGACCAAAATAGTGGTTTTAGCACATACGTTGTACGTAATGTACACCTTTCACTCCTTTCTCTCAAATCAGAACCCGGACAGAATGATTTCCCGGGACCTTGTTATTATTAGGTGAAAAGGGAAGTTTGTGGATTACTTACTTTGGCACTGGTAGCCTTGCTTTCCAAACCCCCTGAAAGAAAGAGATGGATGTGAACAAAATAAATGGAGACAGATGCAGAAATCCCACAAGTGTAAACTAAGTATTATATGTATGTACAGCTAAATTTTGGATCACGGCAGACATTGGAAGGGGATTAGGAAACCCACAAAATTGCGACATAAATGACCCCTCACATTTCACGCAAATAAATCCACCACCAAAGGAAATTGTTCATTCCAAATAAAAGGGTTTTGATAAATCACACAAAAGTGAAACATCAACAAATGTCTCAATTTTCTCCCCAAGCAAAATGCCCGTAATTGAGCCCAAATAAACTACACGCAAATAACCGATTTATATTTAAGCAAGTACTCACCAAATAAAATCCTTGCAATGGGAGCAAAACGTGGGCTGCTTGAAGAATCTTGGGATGAACTTGTGATCTTTAACCACGTACACATTTTTTTTCTTGAGGGCTCCTTTCCGTCCCCGTTGACGGAGACCGAACATGGTGTTGATGTCCCCACCCATGGACTCCTCGTCCCCTGCATGTCCACTCCCCCCATGCTCTCCCATTATGCTGCTGCAAATCAAACAAAAGTCACGGAATTAATTGGGTGGTGAAAGTAAGTGGTCATCAATTTTTCATCTCAGTTTCACGCCACACTGAAGGATTACATGCTTCAGAGAAGATCAAGGAGAAAGACCCAAGACCCCTGGGGGTCGGCTCTCCCTGTCCAGGGTGTCCAAAAATCCTAAAGTTCCACATTCATCCTGACCAAATTGAGACAAAAAATACAAACGACTCCTTATACTGTCTCAATTTTACAATAATTATTAGTTTCCATACTAAAACTTTTGGACACCCTGGAACTTTTATCAAGTAAGTAGAGCTTCACTAATTTCATGGCAAGTGAGTCTCACTCCATGAGGCTGATTTGATTAGCACAATAACTTTCTCTCTCAAGATGAAACAATTTACCTGATGAATATGACTTTGACTCAACAAAGTGTCTCAAAAACTATAAAGTGGGCCACACCCACGCTTCTATTCTACCCCCACTGCAAGTTATCTAAAGTCTGGGATTGCCCTACTGAGGGGCTAGCCGACAATCTCTGGGAGAGCGACGTTGTCCGCGTCTCAGCTTATGCGAGGGACTGAGGAGCTGGAGTCCAGTCCCGGCCGTAAAACTTTCTCCTGGAGAATTGAGATGTAATTCCTGGCTCTGGAGGCGCATGAGTAAATAGGATGAAATATAAGTAAGCAGTGTAAATTTATGAAATGAAGAAATCCCTCTCAGATCAAACATCAAACGCTCTTGTAATTCATGGAAATTTGTCTGGAGTGTGCTAAACAAATATAGAACATGAAGAGACTTCAACTTGTCACTTTAAATCCGAATCCTTGCTTTGACAAAGTAACAAAATTGGAAGATTAGAAAACAACTTTAATGAATTCCTATTTCACATTTCAAAAGACAGCTTCAAAACTTTCCCCATATATATGTAATAGGAACTTCCTATATATGGGCTCATAAATGAAATGCTATCTATTTGTACATGGAACAACATGTTTTGCTTTCATCCACTTCAAAGGAATATAAAATTGAATAAATTGCAAAGCCCCATAAAGTCATCATACCGACTGACTGCTTAATTTTGCGAAATTAAATTTGGGAAGAGCTTAGAGAACGGATTGATTGAGCTAATGTATTCTGGTACATGGACGAGGAATCTAAATAATTCCATCGTAATCTACATCTCAATCAAGAGTAATTACTTATGGATGATCAACTTTCTCTCCTCTTTCTCCTACCTACCTGAGGGCGATGGTCTTGACACTTTGGGCCAATGCGGACATGCTAAAGGTCCATAACCCACAGCCACCCCTCCAGCACAAAAAATAATCTCTATACGAACTACTTTAATTAATTTGCACTTGAATTAGTTGTAACCGCAGTTTGCAATTGCAAATTACCTCTGAGCAGCATTATAACTTAAATGACTCTGTTGGTAGTTTAGTTGGGAAGTAGTTTAGCAAAGTAATTGACACCAAGTATTATAGCAATAAGTAAGTCTAAGTAAGTATAATTGCATACCTGCTCCATTGGTAGATCATCCGAGGAGGCTTTGCCCCATGATCCCCAGAATCCGAACTCACGCTTTTGTTTCTGCTACTCATCTTCTAGCATTCCCGTCCGACGCGGGCACACCCCCAAAATGCGAGGAATGAGGGAGTTGTAGAAATCCCACTCTGTGAACTTGGAAGAAGAAGAGGAAGGAGTGCTGTATCTGCTCCTCATTCCAACCAAGGACATCCACACACATCCCCGCTCCATACAACTATTGTCTAACAGCTAATACCCTATACTACTTTTCCTAGTACAAAAACCTACTAATTAGTCGTGGGAATTGTCCAGAGGAAACTTATCGCTTCAGACTTTGAGATGATTTGAACGCAAAGACAGAGATAGTACAATACAAAGTTCTCACGCACAAACTATATACTGACTAATGGTTAGGTACACAAAACAAACATAATTACACATTATATACTAGTTGAATATGAGCGAGGACAGATTTTACAGAATCGAGCTGAATAAGACAGAGTGGGTGTTACCTCACAAGTACAGAAATCCACAACCAATTGGTTCGGGTGCTTATGGACAAGTTTGGTAAATTGCTATATAGTAAAACAAAGATTCCAACTGTTGATTGAAATAATTTCAAATTTTCTTTTGCTAAAGTTCTGCAGAGATTGAGGGTGGGAGGGAAGGCAAGGTGGCGATAAAAAAGTTGGCACGCCCATTCCAATCTGCAACCCATGCCAAAAGAACTTATCGGGAAGTCAGGATGTTGAAGCACATGAATCATGAGAACGTCATTGGACTGCTGGACGTTTTTACTCCGGCATCCGAGCTGGACGATAGTTTCCAAGATGTATACATGTCCACACCGCTAATGGGAGCAGACCTAAACAATATCATCAAAACTCAAAAACTGTCGGACGAACACGTCCAGTTTCTCATCTACCAAATACTCCGAGGTCTAAAGTACATTCACTCTGCGGGGATAATCCATCGGGACCTCAAGCCCTCGAATATCGCTGTCAATGAAGATTGTGAGCTGAGAATTCTGGATTTCGGACTGGCGAGACCGACAGACAGGAATGAGATGACAGGATATGTTGCAACTCGATGGTATCGTGCCCCCGAGATAATGCTCAACTGGATGCATTACAATCAGACGGTGGATATCTGGAGCGTGGGATGTATTTTTGCAGAGTGTTTGACGGGGAGGGTGCTATTTCCAGGGACTGACCGTATGTTCTTATTTTGTTCTATCCAATTAACACGTACTTGTCTTTACGAGTGAAAGTTTGGTTAAATTTAAGATATAAATCAATTGACACGGATAATGGAGCTATTAGGAAAACCTCAAGATACATTACTGGGCCAAATTTCCAGTGACCCGGTAATTTTCTTGAAGATAACTTTTGTAATTGTCCCCTGCTTCTCCAAATTCATTTTGAAAAGTGTCTTCTTTTTTACATATTTATTATTTATGTATTTGATTTTATGGTTTAAATTAGTTGGTTAGTATTTGGTTTTACGTTTATTTATAAACATTATTTCCAGATATTGAGCAATTGACAAGAATAATGATGATTACGGGCTCACCTCCTGATTGTGTTTTGAGCAAAATGTGCTCCGACGAGGTACATTAAACTTACTTTTCAAAATGGATTCGCGTTCGTCCCCCAAATTTCTGACCATCTTTGCATCTTCCTAAACCCAATTTTGTGGTTTTGATAGGCAAGGGCGTACATTCGATCTCTGCCCCCGATGAAAAAGAAGGATTTCAGCACGGTCTTCAAGGGAGCCAACCCACTAGCCATTGATCTTTTGGAAAAGATGCTCACTCTCAATTCTGAAGAACGAATCACTGCAGAATTGGCCCTTGCACATGTAATAAATAACATTTTAAATATATTTAAGAAACTGCGCAAGAATGACATACGAAATCGTGAAGCGTTCCTCATTTTAAAAAATATATATTTAAGAACGCGTTTTTATATAATTTTCCCCTTCTTTAAATAGCCATATCTGGCTCAGTATGCAGACCCTACGGACGAACCCACGTCTCCCCCTTATGACCAAAGTTTTGAGGACATGGACGCTCCGCTCGAGACTTGGAGAAGTAATTAACCAAACAAATTTTAAATAACGCCCGTTAACATAATTTCATTGTCATTGCAGAATACGTTTGGGAAGAGATACAAAGCTTTCAGCCCAATTCTCACTTTCAATCCCAAACATCTTGATTCATGGATTTACTAATGTCAAACAATTTAATGTGCTTAACTGCGACAATCTAACTTCTACAATTATCTGCTCAACTAATGCAATGTAATAATGACAATAACTCAATTAACTAACTTAACCCGGTGAAGTAATGTGCCTTTAATTTAGAATCATTAACTATAAATTAGTTAATCTAATTATCCGTCCATCGTTTAATTTAACTTGACCTAACCGCATTTAACAATGCAATCAATTTTTGAACCACTGTTCCATGTTTTGTAACGAGAATAAACAAAATGATTATGACAAAATCTGAGACTCTTAAGTTGAGACCTTTTTTTTAGAACGTGAAAGAGGGAACAGAGTTTCCCGATTGCATAAAAGTTACATAACAAGAAACTTCCTCATTTTGGTTTAATTATGCGGTTAATTAAAATTTAGCTTTAAAGGATGTTAGCTCGGCTTTCGCGTCGTCGACTGGCCTCAGTCGCCGTCGTCTCTTCCACAGCCGCAGGTCTCGCTCTCGCTAAATTCGGAACCATAAACGCCAACAACAAAATGTCAGAAGATAACATTCCAGGTCTCTATTCCCAAGACAAGTTGAGGTCCATGTCCATCAACATCGGGGGTAAGTTCTTATAATACCTAATTATTAAAGTCCTTATTAATAATTTAATTAATTAAGGGATGCGGATCCCTTATCACGGGAAGGGAGAGGCGTTTACCGAGGACCAGTTGGTGGCCAAAGAGCCTTTCGCCCAGTTCAATGTCTGGTTTGAGAGGGCCGCAGTCACTCAAGGGATCGAGGAGCCCAACGCCATGTGTTTAGCCACTGCTACAAAGTATTCATTTAATACTCTTCATGAATTTTGTAACATTTTAATGTGATATATTTTGCAGGGAGGGGAAGCCTTCATGTCGAATGGTACTGCTAAAAGGGTACGGGGTGGATGGATTCAAATTCTTTACAAACTACTGCAGTCGCAAGGGACAGGAACTTGTGGAAAATCCGTACGCGTCCCTCAACTTTTACTGGGAGCCCATGAAGCGATGCGTCCGAGTTGAAGGACGCGTGGAAAAACTGAGCATGGAGGAAGCGACGGAATATTTTCATTCTCGTCCAATTTCTAGCCAAATTGGGGCCTCCATTTCCCCCCAAAGTAAACCGATTGCTGGAAGAGAGGCCCTTCAGCAAAAAGAAAAGGAACTAGCGGAAAAAGTGGAGAAGGATAAAGCAATTGTTCCCAAACCGGATACTTGGTAATTTAGTAAATTATAACATTTTTTAAATTTTAATTGTGGTTTTCCTTAATACATGAAATGTGGTTTTGCATATTGCAGGGGTGGATTTGTGGTAATTCCCGAAGTATTTGAGTTTTGGCAAGGACAAACAAATCGAGTGCATGATCGAATCAGGTTCCGCAAGAGAAATGCAGGAGAAAAGCCGGATAACAAGATAGTACATGAAGGGGACAATGGATGGGTTTACGAACGACTGGCCCCTTAAATTATATTTGAATAAGTTGTGTGATAAAGAAAATCTCTGTAAATTGTCTTCCATTCCATATCGAAACAAAAGATCTGAATTGCAGAATATTAGAAAATCTATATATAAACTAGTCGTAGAATCTGATGTCACAAACTCTAATACTCCAACCAAAGAATTGAATCTTGTCACAGTTTAATTAATATTAGCATTCCAAGGACAATAAACATAGTAATTATTATGGTGCAAAAGACGTGGATCGACGAAGTAACAATTGCTTTTTAATCTTATTATTATTACTTCGAGCTGCAACTCCTCTTCCTCTAATAGTTTGAGTGTGTGGGTAATTGGACTGAAGATGAACAAAGAATGCAGCCACAGACCTTGAGGAAGGGAGACAGGGCCCACAAGCCTCCAAAAGTAGAGGGTCTTCTGTCACAGCCGTTTGGAAGTCAGGAAATGTTATTTGTCCATTTTTGTCCCAGTCCAATTTTCGCATAGCTATTTCCACAATTTCCTTAAAATTTACAAAGCATTTATTTGAATCAGTTTGAATCGTAACTTTTTCATTCCGACTAACTTTGACGCTTTCTTCTACATCTTCTTCAATTGCGGTTGTGCGAATGAGGCAATTTTTCAAGCATTGATACAACTCATCCCTAGCAAGTGATCGATCTCCATTTATGTCATAGCAGAAATATGCAAAATTGATATGCTCGTCTAAACTTCCACGGAGGAAAACGGAAAGTCCAAGCACAAATTCTTGTTCATCTATCCAAGAGTCATTATTGGAGTCAAAGGCTCGAAATATCCGATCAAGCATCACATCGTCCGTTATGTCAAATGTCGTATGAAGAAATTCTCGAAATCTTAGTCGATCCATTTTCCCTTCTTGAGTTAAATCATGATAGAGATATTGAAGGGAGCGGATCTGTATTTTGAAAAAAATGGGCGGTGGGAGTGGCTAATTAGCACTAATTAGTTATATAGTTACCTCTTCAGTAGTAAAATGAGTTTTTCTGGAAATTCTTTCAGGGGAAATTGTGACCTTATATTTGGAAGGAGAACGAGAAGATCTGTCGCCGTCCATTTTTTTCAAATAAATGTTTGATCAATAAATCGTTTTCAACATCTTTTCACTTTACTTTTTTCTCAAAAGAATTTGTCATTTTCAGTATAAAAACTTGAAACAAAATTATGCGGATAATACCTAATAATGATCTTCAGGGTCACCTGCAAACTCACAAATGTCATCGTACGACAATTCGTAGACACCTCCATCGGGGATTTTAACAATAGCTGTTTCTGCTTTACTATTCCTTTCCACAAGCTCTCCAATTCGGCCTTTATGTCGTCCGTGCAGTATACAAACAGCGCTGTTGGTGTCTTTTGGGATCACGGTCTCTAACTGAGAGGAATTGATGTCTTCTAAAAAGCTGTTTCCAGATTCCGAGCGAAGGATAAAACGATCGGCTTCTATCACGTCTTCAACCAAAAACTATTTAAAAATAATAATTATTATTATTATTGGATAATTCGATTTAGTCCTCAATTTGAATAAATTAAAATTCTTACCTTTTTTAAATAAAATCTCCCGTCTTTAAATTTTTTATCAATGAATTTAACTTTAAGATGGGGTCGAACCCAATTTTTACTGCTAGTACTGGAATTATAATTATTAGAGTATTTGCTGCTGCTGTGGCCATTAATATGTTTTTCTTTGTCTCTATTTTTAGAATGCTTGGCCCTTTTTTTGTGTTTCTCATCCTCTTCTTCTTCGTAGCGATCCTTTTCTTTTTTACGTTCTTTTTCTTTTGCATCTTGTATCTCTTTGTATTCTGCGTATTGATCGTAATCTGCAATGAATTGTACAAGTAAATATTGAGTTATTTTAATCTAATGCAAGAAAAAATAATGTACTTACTCAACACTTTGGACTTCTTTTTAAATTCTGATTCAGAAATTAGCAGCACGTGAAATTTAGAAACGGTAGACATTTTCCCACTAATTGCAAGTTTTATAACAACACGATTATTGTCCTCATCAAATGCTTCAATCTGAAAAACAAACCAAAAGGACATTTAATTTTTGTCGATTTTACTTGATGAATTATTAGTTTTTTAGTTATATTTTTCAAATGAACTGACCTTGCCATACATTCCTTTATCTTGTCCCTTTTGAACTTGGGCCCCAGCCCCAATTTTCCAAGCCAATTGTTCACTGTCTTCTTTATTTTGAACACTGTTTTGAACTTGTTTAGTCGCATGGGAGGATGTGGAGGCACCAAGGCCAAGACCTTTTGGACGAAGTTGAGGCTCCAACATTTCTATATGTCTGCAAATTAGTAAAATGAAATTAGTTGGCTACAAAATACTACAAACAAGAATCATCAGATCGTTTATATAAGCTTACTGTTTATTTTTAAGTCCGATGCCATCCTTTTTGTTCCATCCCATCCCACGAAGCATTGCCATCCCAAATTCGTCAATTGGCACCTTTTCGTAGTCATCTAAAGTGGATTGTTCTGGTCGAAGGGACACGTCCATGTTGTCCTCTTGCTCAAATCCTTCCGGAACTTGATTTACGAGGAGGAGAGGTAAATCTTGGCCATCAACTTTCCCTTTGCTTTGTCCGATAAGCTCTTTGATGGCTTGTTCTTCCAAATTGTCCTTGCGCCACTCATTTTTGCCAATTAGTGGAATTATCAACTCCTCCTTCTTCTTTTCCTTTTTCGTTCTGAAATTTCAATTATATTGTAACTCATTAATTGTTAATTAATCAATATTAGCGATAATTAGTTTGAATTAAAGATTAAACTCACCCTTGAATGTGGTTTTTATGGACAGAGGTAACAAAATCTGTCTCTTCTTCGTCATCCTTTGTCGAATCGTCTCTTAGTTTTGAATCTTTCAACACTTTTGACTTTTCCTTTGTTTTAGAAAAATTAAATGAGATCATTTTGAGAGAATTTGAGATTTATATTGTAAAATTAAATTTAGTCAAACAAAAAGCAGAAATTGGATGTCGTTCGCTCTTCAACGAAATATTTTATTTCCTCGCGGGCACTCGTTCGTATGCACTTCAGTTTGTTGGCGTTTAGCGTCTAGCCTTTAGTTTGATGCACACAAAACACAATTGCATAGTTATTTTTTAGGATTTTAGAGCCAAGCATGGAGAGGTAGCATTTAGTGAATGGTATGAATTTTTTATGAGGATTATTTTATGCTATGCAGACATGAAACAGGTTCTTGGACTTTTATCATCCGCCCAAGCCAACATCCTTAATGTGCATCCCTTTTAAATCCAGATTTAACTAATAACCATCCCATTAACTAAATACTTTGTGTTAAATTGCACCTGTGTCAACCAATTTAGATTTAACTTGACAAGGTCAACTCCGTTTCATAAGTTTGGCTCAAAGTCAAAGTCGTCATTTTGCTGGACAACTTGAGGCGTTGAACATGTCGGGAAAGTGTGTGCTTGTTACGGGAGGTAAGCACTGGAAACTTAAACTTGTCATTTGGGGAAATTGAAAATTGAGATGTTTCTTAAACTTTTTTGGGAAAGGTGCTGGATACATTGGAAGCCATTGTTGCGTAGAATTGTTGGAAGCTGGCTATGATGTCATTGCAATTGACAACTTTACAAATTGGTAAGCTCTAAAAAAAACATAAAACTTTTAAAATATTTTGATTATTGAAACGTGGACAGCGTGGAGACGGAAGATCACACCGCGCCCGCTTTGAAGCGCGTTGAGAAGATCACAGGGAAAGGGATCACTTTCTACAAAGCAGATCTTTTGGACGGAGAACGCATCCACAAAATATTCCAACAGGTAATTCATGATGAGAAGCTATAAAATCTGTATTTTAAACTTTAATTTTTTAATAGCACAAGATTGATTTGGTGATACATTTTGCTGCGTTGAAGGCCGTTGGGGAGTCCATGCAACTGCCCCTTCAGTACTATAAAAACAATCTCATCGGCACCATCAATCTCCTAGAAGTACAACTATCAATAATTTATTAAAATTGGTTTTATTTGTTAAACAAATGTTTATTTTAAATTTAGGCTATGCAATCCGTCAATTGCTATCAACTGGTCTTTTCCAGTTCTTGCTGCGTGTACGGCGACCCTGAAAAGCTTCCGATCGAAGAAGATCATCCAACAGGAAATGTAACAAATGTTTACGGGCGGACCAAGTATTTTATTGAGGAGATGCTAAAAGATCTCTCAAAATCTGACCCTGTAAGATAATTTCCAGTAATTTTCTGCCGTTAAAAATTATTATTAATATAATACGGATTAATTAGAAATGGAACATAATTTCTCTCCGTTATTTCAATCCCGTCGGCGCACATCCGTCCGGACTTATCGGGGAAGATCCCACAAAGGAAATTCACAATGTCATGCCTTTCATCTCTGCTGTAAGATTTCTTTTGAAAGTTTTGGCTGTACAAAAATATCAATTTACAAAATCCAATTTCAGGTGGCTTTAGGAAAGAAGCCACATGTCACCATTTTTGGAAGCGACTATGAAACAAAAGACGGGACTGGGGTCAGGGATTATATCCACATCATGGACCTTGCATCTGGGCACGTTGCAGCGTTGAAAAAACTTGAGACCACCTCTGATCTTCGCTTCAAGGTACTTGAAAACATTATACATAAGCATATTTTCCACAAAAATATAAATCTCATCATTGCATATTATGTAATTGGTTCAGGTGTACAACATAGGTATGAGACATGGTTTACAGTTTTAGTGGGTGTGGTTTTTTGCATAATGATTTGAAGGGATTGGGCGTGGCATTTCTGTTCTGGAGCTTATCAAAGCATTCGAAACCACAACAGGCCAACACGTAAATGTGGTCCAGGGACAACGTCGATTTGGTGATGTTGGGACACTTATCTGCGATTCTTCCAGAGCCCTTGCAGAATTGGACTGGGCACCCAAATATGACCTGCCTACCATGTGTAAGGGAACAGGGTCCATGTCGCATATGCTGTCTAATTAATAATTTTGCAATGCAATAATGCAATGGCAGTACAAAGTAATATTTAATTGGTCCTTTGTCTTGTAGTTTGTTGCATGACGAGACGAATGACAAAACTGACATACTTTTAAATCTAGGTCTACAATTTGGGCACGGGTTCGGCGTCCTCAGTCCTTGACTTGATCCGTACTTTTGAACAAGTTTCTGGAAAAAAGGTCAAATTTGTTTTGGAAGGACGTCGAGAGGGGGACATTGTGGCCATGTATGCAAACCCAAAACTTGCCATTGATGAATTGGGATGGACAGCTAAACTCGACCTTCTTCGCATGTGTACGAAATACATAATAATACTTTTTACATAAAGATATTTGATGCTTTGTGTGGTGTCTGCTTTGGAATAGCTTTGCAACTGAGCCAAGATTTTGAATTTTTGATGATTTTTTTAACAATTTATTTCTGACCAGGTGAGGACTTTTGGCGTTGGCAAGTCCAAAACCCTAACGGGTATGAACGAACGGCTGCAAAAGGAGCTACAACCAATGGAGTTCACCAAAATGGAAATTAAACTCATTTTCTGGGGACATTTAAATTTTATTTGTTTCAATCAATAAATATATGTATTTTATTAAAATTAAACAAGTATTTTATCAAGCAGTGGCAGTAATTCTGTCGTCTTTTGTTATCATTTTTTTGGCATATAATTTGGTCTTGATGTTGAATAAGCGTGCAAGAACTTCCATTTCAGAGTGAAAGTCGTCGAAAATTTTCCTTAGTTCGTTTCTTGATGGCACAGTTGTGCAGTCTGCGGAAATGCACAGCCTCATTTTGTTCTGATAACTGAAAGGAACGAATCCAACGCTGTACTTTTTGACGAGAGGTATCATTCCGCCCATTTCAATAACTTCGCTTCCAAACATGTGGAATGGAGCTGATGGACCAGGAACATTGCTCATCATGAGACCCGTCCCCGCGATATCCACTAGCGTCTTTTGAACTTTTCTAGGTAAGAGGCTTGCCCACTTCATTATGAACAAATTGAACAAAGGGGCAGAACTCCGAGCACACTTTTTGAGAGCCGTGTCGTTTGCTTTTAGACGCACAATAACGTTGGATTCTCCAAATGAAGCAGGGACGCTAAAAGCCGAATATGAGTTTTGCATTTTCCTACCGATATTAGAACCCAAGACGGCAATCACTGCAACATTGACTTCGGGCGCTGGCTCTTCCTCAAATTTTTTGCAATCGTTCTTAATTTTTCTTCTCAGATGAAGCTTTTTTAGCGCTCCACAGACCCCGCTTAGAATAATGGAAGAAAAGGAGGTCCCTGATGCGGAAGAAAGTTCTTTGAAAAAGTTCATATTTAGTTGAGCACTCCATCCCAAACATTTGGCATCTGAATATCTTTCAAGGCAGACGAAGGGAGAGCGGTCATTATAAGCTGAGCGCAGTGTTTCTAAAAACGGGAGTGGACCCGACAAATATGCTTGCAATTTGGCCAAGTTTTCTTTGAGAGGAGAAGTTTTTTTGTAAGGATTGACACTCCAAGTTATAGGAGTGTCTCCCAAAGCGGTATCAATCACAATGATGAGGGAACCTCCGTCTGCATAAGAGTGATGGGTGCGGACAACCGAGACATAGTGGGGGACATCGTCTGCCCCAGGGGGAAAGTAGTTGGGCACAATGAGATGCTCCCATTGAGGACGATCATCCGACATTGTTTGTTGGAAGCTGGTTGAGAGGAATGCGAAGAGGTCATCTTCAGTGACCCTGTCCCCTAGTCCCTGAACAAGACGTATATGGTCACAGATGTCGAAGGAAGAGGTGCAATCTTCCCAAACCGACCAACCCCATTTGTCCCTCACAAATTTGCGTTGAAGCCTTTCGGCATAAATTGGAAGGCCACTTCTTGGATCTCGGTAACCTAAAACGTTATTGGCATATCGCTCACGGATTTTGGCAATGTCAGGACTTCCCTGATGAATTAAGTATTGGTGAGTTACTGCAGTGGAACCTAATTAGGAAAAAAAAATCATGAGAATAATACAAAATCATACACAGTACAGTAGTTTTCAGAATACTTACCTGGAGTGGTGTCATGGGCGAAAAGGGAGTCAATATTAGAAGCCAGCGTGTATCTTCTGTTTGGATAGACGACATTCAATGCAACCTGGACAAACTGTCGGAGGAGAAGGATGAGGAGGGTGAATGGGAGGAGGAGTGACCAGAAAATAACGGACACGACCGCAGCTTGGACATCCTTAGGCACCATGATTAAGCCATCAAATGGGTTGCTGGCCGATTGAAAGCGAGATTATATTATACAACATGAAACAGGTAAAAAAGTTCATCAATCTCTGCATATGAATCTCATATGAGCAAATCAAACAATGCCTCAAGCGTAAATATTTTACTTGGGATAAGGATTCAACCAACAAAAAGATGATCAACAAACAAGTGAGAAAGGTAGGCTTCTTTGTGACGGTTGAGCCAGCACCAATTGACCCTGAGGTCATTGCTTAATGTATGAGTCGCCTTGTCCTTGGTTGCATTTCCCAAGAAGAACTGCATAATAAAAACAAAAAAAAACTGTTTTCAAATAATTTCAGAATGCCCCAAAATTTAAACCACACCCCACGGGACAGTGGGTGGTCCGATAATGCTAATTTTTGCTGAATTTATTTCCCCATAAATCAATCTTTGTAAAAACACCTTATTATATTGTATTTGGTAATTTGTTAGTCCACGGCCCTCATGTTATTGCGCCATGCGATACCAAAATGATGATGAGTTATTGAACGGGACAAATTCCTTAATCGCAACATTTAAAGGTACATGCAACTTCTGTCAATACATTTCAACAAGAAAACAAGTTTTGTACCACCCCCTGACCAAGTGGGTGGGGTTTCATTTTCGGGGCAACCTGAGACTTGATGATTTCTTATTTATCAAAGGTACTCAACTATCGTTACCTTTACTGTGACATCTCTTAAGCTAAGATTAGTCTCGATGTTACATGCGAAAGGCTTTTAAACTGTCTCATAAATATATTCAAGCAAAAAGGTTATGTATAAAATTAATCCCAAATTTGTCAGTCAATTTAAGCTTATAAATAGGGGTCGTCCTGCCCCCTTCCCCTCAGGAAATTTATTTAGGATTTTTATCTTTCATGCATATAAGTATTTAAAACACGAGTTTTGCATTGTTTGCCTTTGTTGAGTTGCTGGAGAATGTTGGGCCATCTGGTTGTATTTGGACTATTGCTGCAATGTTGTATATTGAGGGTGTAGTGGAAGAAGATCATCATCTGCTCCTTTGTGTTCCTCTCCAGCACTTTAACAGAGTGGGTGTGGCGGAGATGGCCAAGTGCTAACGTTGCTTAAGGGGCCAGTGCTTGTGATATGGGAGCTTGCGTCTCCTGCCACCGCCGTTCGTCTTCATCATCATCAGCTGCCTCCCCTGACAAAATACCAACTCCGAAACACAATACTCCAGGTAATAAACTACAACCACACCCACTTTAACAAGCTACTAAATTTGACGTGTCATTACAGAGGCAACCCCCTCAGGAGACGTTATGAGGGGGGACGGAGGAGATCGCACCCCTTCCTCAAACAAACTAATCTCCACCCTTGACAAAGGGGACAAGAAGACGTTTTACTCACGAATACCTCCCCTCAGTCGTGCTGCGACGTCGACCATAGAGAAAAAACCTTCCCCTACTATAAAGTAAGGGCATCAAAGATAAAATGGATAAAACTTGTAATTTTGAAGCAACAATGGTGACCGTTCTTTTTTTTTGTCAGGGATAATAACAATGCATACTCTGAATCAAAAATTGCGGCCTTATTTGAGGAATACAAAGATGTCGGAGGAGAGGACGCCGTGTTGGCAGAAGGGATCGAGCGCTTCTGTCGCGACTTGGACGTCAAACCCGAAGATTTCAAAGTATTGGTTTTAGCTTGGAAGTTTGGAGCAGAACAAATGTGTCGTTTTAGCCGACAAGAGTTTTTCGGTGGGATGAAGGAGCTCAAAACGGATAGCCTTCAAGGGATACAAACCCGACTTCCGATTTGCGTTGCGGAAGTTTCCACTGACGCTTCAAAGTTCAAAGAACTGTACAGATTCTCATTTAAATTTGGCCTTGATACTGAGCGGATGGAAAGAATTCTTCCAATGGATATGGCAATTAGTTTATGGAGGGTCGTGTTTTCCTGCAGGGAACCGGTGATTTTAGAACGATGGATATCTTTCCTCCAAGCCCATCCTCATATAAGAGGCATTCCGAAGGATACTTGGAACATGTTTCTTAACCTTGTGGATTCCGTAAGATATAGAATTCTTGGAAATTAAGCTTTTTAAAAAAAAAAAATAATATTTGTTGGTTTTTTGAAGGTGGGTGAAGATTTTAGTAATTATGATGAAGATCAAGCATGGCCTTCTATATTTGACGACTTTGTGGAGTATGAAAAGCTGAACGCTGCTGATAAGCTGAACCAAAACACGATATCCAGTGTGAATGGTGATAGGAAAGACCACTCCCCCTCCTCCCAGGAAAAGATGAAGAGTAATTGCAATGGCAGTCCTCCGGGGAGTCACAAAAACCCTGGCATCAACAACTAATAATAGCGAAATTTTATCTCTAGACTCTAATCAAACAAGTGGTTGTCGATATTATTTTATACAAATTGCATATGTATATAATATATTATATATTTCTTCATTTCCTTTTAATACTCGCCACACGCTACATTCATCTCGATCCTTAAATAGCTGTACTTAAATATTTAACTATGCTTAGGCATTTTTTTTAAATTTAAAGACTGACGCATTGTGTTACACATCAAACAACAATCGTATCTTGTACTAATTATATAAGTGTGTTGTTGTACATTTTAAATATCTTATTGGGTTGTTTTCCCCATCGTTGTCATTTTATTTAAAAGGAATATTAATAAAAAAGCAAAATCAAATGAAAAAAATGACTAGTTTTAATGTAAATATGTTTGATTTGATTGCATAGTTTTTTAGGCGATAGAAAAATATAAATATTTTTATATACTCTCATTCAGAGTCAATAAATTTTAGTTTCAACGTTTCAAGAAGGGGCATATTTATATTTTGCGTATTTGTATTTAAGATTTTGTATGCGGACTTTTAGTTTGCGTACGTCTTCTGCCAGCGTGTGACGAAGATTGAGATATGCCCTTCGTTTGTTGGTAGCATAATGTAGCAGTTCGTCTTCTAAATTAGAAACATTCGACATAAGTTTCGAATGAAGAGGAAGCACAAGTTGGAGTTCTAATTCATGTTCTTCGATAAACGATTCAGCCTCTTCAATTCTCCATTCAAATAGTTGAACAGCGTCACTTAGCTCAACATGGGTTTCAACCTCTTTTTTTAGAATGCTAATAGCTTCTTCTTCATCAATGTTTAGGGCATCAAAACTTTCCATGAGTCCAAGAGATTCTCGAACATGTCTAAGCTAAAAAAAAAACACTGTT
Source organism: Proisotoma minuta (assembly GCA_034698145.1). Lineage (NCBI taxonomy): Eukaryota > Metazoa > Arthropoda > Collembola > Entomobryomorpha > Isotomidae > Proisotoma > Proisotoma minuta. Next base: position 32,344 of record JAQIXN010000060.1, on the reverse strand, counting down.
CAGTAAAAAAAAATAATAATAATATGTTTATCCAAAAAGTTTTACCTTTTCACTAGCAAGTTCCTTAAGTTCTAGTTTATCTGCTAATTCCGCGACAATGGGAAGAATTTGTAAAAGAGAAAATTTTGGCAAAATAGTGTCTAGCTTTTCCTCCAGCTCGTCATTTGGATAAATGTTAATATTTTCTTCAATCAATGCGTGATGGTCCATTGCTTCTAAAATCCACGAAGATTTTTCAAATAATTTTTGAACGCTTTCGCCCATTCGTACGGCTGAAAGCGTCTCTTCTGCAATTATCACCGTGACCTGTTCATCCAAAGTCGCCAACTGATTTTCTTCAATGGCTTCCAACTCTTGGATCGAGGTGGATATGAAATGAGTGGGACCTTTTGTGAAATAACCCACAATTATTATACTAACCGAAAATAACTAAATTTAAAAACGTTATTAACCTCCACTGATGTAATCCATCTTTTCGTATTGACTCGTTTGTGTTGTTAAAGATGTAACTCGAGCTTGAACACTTTGGAGCTTTTCTTTGAGTAAATTGGCGAGTCGCTGTCCAACAAGAAAGTCGTTCAACTACGTATGATAAAAACATTTTATATTAGTTTTTTTTTTTAAATGTAAACGCTGGTTGCTTATACCTGCATTTCGAACAGTATGAGGTCATTTGATGCTTCAACAATTGCCGACAGAACTTGAGAAGCTGTGCGATTGTCTTCTTCTTCAAATTCAAACGAGTCCAAAATATCGTCGAGATCGTCGAAATTGTCACCCAAGGATTTGTAATAGACAATCATCAAAACTATTCCAGCAACAATTAGTGAGAGAAAAATGACGAGTCGTTTATATGTCCAGCAAGACGACGACGATGATCTGCCCCCATTTCGAGCGTTTCTTTCTCTTCTCGGACCACCATTGACGATTGAATTGTTGTTGAAGGAGTTGCCATTATTTGATGACCCTAATAAATTATCCAAAATTCAAATTACAACAATTCTTTGTTAAATATTAAAAGCACTTGCCAGCAATATTTGCGTTAATGTCCCCACTAGCACTGGCCCCATCCCCTCGTCGTCGTCGAGGGTTGGGTTTGGTCATGGCACTCGAGAAGAATTGTAATTTTAGGATGGGGACAATTTAAGGGAGTTCACATTTTGCTATAGGACAGAACTTTTGAAGAATTTCCCGGATGACATTGATGACAAAGTCTCAATTGACGAAGTCAATGAAACAATACAGTAAATGCATTTTATTCAACAACAATGACTAAAAGTACTAAAAACAATGGTAAGAGATTTTAAAGCTTCTTTGTAACGAATGAGATCACAACAAAAAACAAAAAGCCAGCCGCCGATGCCATAAAGATTGGCGAATATTTCTCCTGTGTTGTTTTGGAGTCCCAAGGGTCGACGTGTTGCGGACCAGATCGAATCCCTTTTCTCTTCCCTACCACAAAAAAAATCAAGAAAATTCAATTTTGGAAATGAAGCGAAAATAAAGTTAAACTTTAATGTTTTTAATAATTACCAGCAGAAAACGTACGCAGTCGAGAGTTTTCATGGCCGAGATCACTTTGGTCAAATTCTACTTCTTCGTGGAATCCATCGTAATCCTCAAAATCTTCTTCCTCCTCGGCATGATGTCGGGGTGGGGCCATTGGGGGAAGTTTTGGCACATCTGCAAAGCAAAAAAATTACTGAACGTATTCAGTATTTACATTTACATACCATTTAGAGAGCTCTTAGCTATGTAAAAGGCATTCACTTTGGGGTTATCAGCTCCGCCCTTTGTATAGAAAATTGTTTATCAAAAGAGAATTTTGTGCTTTCATTATCTTTGTTAAAACATTTATATACCCTTTGAAATGACAGATGAATCTTATTGTTCTTGATTTTGATTTCTTTATCATGGATCTTGAGCGTCGTCCCTTGATTTTTCACTTGGAATGATATGTACTCATCATGAGCAGTGGCAACCATCCCAACTTGGTCGAAAATGTCGACGGCGGAAAGGACAATTTGATTATTTAGAGCAACGCTGAACACCTAGAATAGAAAAACATTGTGAGTACTTTGATGCTCGAGGTGAATAATTTGTCACCTTTTGTCTGGGTGCTCGAAAATAAACTTCGCAAAATTTGAGAACGAGGACATAATTTCCATCTCCCTTATTAATAGGAATATCATAGGTGAATCGTTTGTCCGTGCTGTAGCGTTCTGTTTGGTAGAGAATGTGGTCTTCGGGAGCAACTCGTTGGATGTCGAAGCGTTTTCTGAAAATCATCCAATGAAAACGTTTCATCACGCAAAATTATATTTTTTCCTAACCCAAAATCCGAAGCCACTCCATCTCGCAACTCATCTGCTGCATAATTGACACCATACACATCCCTGAAAAGATTAATAATAACTTTTGTTTGATAAATAATAAAACGTTATCAATGTGTACCTGTGAGCAGGACCACCCGCATTTATTGCAAAGACGACCTTTTCAGACAAGCTGGCCGTAACGGATAACGGGCTCAGCGCCGCGAAAATAAGAATAGCGACCGGCGACATTATTTTCCAAACTATCTATTAAATAAATAATTACACGTGTAGAAACAATCGATTTGATTTATGTATTGGCAGTTGTAAGTTGACACGGGGACGGAGACAGACAGACGCCCACTTTGGGAACCTCTCCGCTCAAATAAATGCAACACGATAGCAAATTTATTATTTATTATTTTTTAGCCAAACACGCTACCAACCACTTCCTCCTCCGATTTATCAATCAAACCGCAAATTAAAATGCAAACTAATAAATGTCCATGAAATTGATGAAAAATTGGAGCGTATCTCCAATGGGAATGAGAGTGGGTGTGGTCATGATATGTTTGGAGTGTCACCAGAGTGGGTCCAAAGAGTGGGTGGAGCTCTGTCGATTTTAAGTTGATTAAATTGCATTGTTTTGGCCAAGAATGGGCTGTAAAAATTAGAAATAATGGAAATTTCCTTGCGCGTCACATTTTTGTTGACATTATCCATTCAAAAAAATCAAAGGATTTTTTTTGTATGTATTAATTTGCTTTGTGCAGAAGGCCAATCGTCAAATTCAAATCCTCACGTACCTAGTGTACCTACAATATAATTACTATTTATTTATACAGGGTGTCTGCAAAGTAATAAGAACTTAAGAAGAGAATAAAATTATTTGTAGGAAAAAAGTAATAAACGCTTTGCTCAGAACGTTTGAGAGATTATATGGATAGCTAAAAATGATTTTCTACTGATTTTCTACGCCCTGTATAAACTATTTTTTGACCAAACGGAACTAATAATTAAGGTAAGAAAAACATCTCAAATGTCGAATGTCCAGGACAAAACTAATTGAAGAAGGGCTCAGTTCTTGTTTTTGTTCTTGTCCTTGCTCTTTAAATGTCTATCAATCGAAACAATACGGAAATGTTTTAAAACAAACAAACAAGGCTCATTCACTCCCAACTCTGACCCACATTACAAGCTAAAAGTAGAAACATGGCCGACTTTTCCAATTAAACCACGCCCACAGCCCAAATAAATCCTTTCCCCACAGGAGCTGCCCCCACTGACTGCTTAGTATGGGGCAGTGGGCGCTGTCCATGTCCATCTTAGGCTTGGGTATCGCCATATTATTTGTGCAACACGCCGGCGCGTTCCCCAGAATAATTCGCCTCCCTGAGGCCGCGGAGGATGAAGGGCCAGGTCCTCTTTTCAACCGGAGGAGGAGACAAGAGGAGGAGGGACCTAAAGATCCTCATGTTCCTCTTTTAGAGAAACTAGGGGCGAAATTAAATCAAGATTGGCTCAAAGAAGATGTCATTCTCTCACAGAGACTGGATAGAATTAATGATATTTCAAAGGTAAGCTAAATATTGACAAAATACAAAACTGAATAGTGATTAACTTTAGAAATTGGTAAACATTATTACAGTATGCAGATCCGGACAACAACAACACTGTTGTTTTTGAGCGTCAAGTTTTGGACGCAAACAAGGCGGTTGTTGTATTTACAGGAAATGACGACAAAAGAGGGGTCAAAGTGGGTCATAAGAGAACGTACATTGTCCTCATCAAAGCCCCACCAGTGCCCGATGTCAAAACGGCTTTCTATCACATGATTTTTGCATATATAAGGTGATGATTTTTTTTACTAATTTTGCCTCAAAACGTTTTGTTTTGAGAAAAATGAATTTTATTTTAACAAACTACAATAGTTGAGTGGTAGTATTATAGTATAAAATAATTGTTCATCAAGTTGTTTACTATAAAATGAAATAACTAGAGACGCTCGCCCGGTGGATCCTCCGGAAGAAGTGCACGCGGTTGAGGGGAAGAAGGTGACAGTGGAATGGGACATTTGGGACGATCGAGTGGTTAATCCAGGATTTCACATGGGATGGCCTTCATGTGCCTACACAGTCCTCTTTTCTTGTGTCATCAATGAAACGGCAATTGAAGCTGCCCTTGCCAAAGAAGGCAAATTAGGATCGGATATGCCCGCAACCACACCCAACCCAGTCTCCTCAAGTCCAAAGGTTAGTGCATTTGACAAAAAAAAAATACTGAAAATATACTCGTGATTCTTGAAACAGACCGTGACCTCGGTTGCATCTCCTTCGTCTGCAAACACGGACGTTATAAAATCGGAGGGAAACGCCGATCCCAATGAGTACCTTGATTTGTACGGTGACTTTGATTTTGTGGATGATGGGAAAAGCGGTAGAAGCGTGGCCACAGCCGGATGTACCAAAACGTTTTCATTTTTCGGATCCACTTGCGATAAAAAAGCGGCAGCGGCTCCTGCACCCGCTGCCGGCGGCGGCTTCTTTGGAAGTTGGTCCACTGTGAACAAAAAAACACAAAAAGTGAAAAAAGCGAGCAGCGGATTCAGTTTCTCTTCCATTATTCCCGGACTTTCGGCATTTAGTGCCCCGGCGGGACCTCCAGCAAAGCCTGCTTCAAATGCGGACGCCGTTTTTGGAACTTATTACAAAGGAATCACCATCGGAAGTGCTCCAGCTATTCCAATTTTCATCCCTGATCAATATGTAAATATAAACAATTATTAGTATATATGTTTTTTATGTTTATATATGGATGTTGCTTTTAAAAAAATCTTACAGGAAGTACCAGTATTATTTATCCCTGACAAAGAGACTTACACAATTCATGGAAAATTCACGCCAGGACCCGCTGGATATCCAGATCCATTTACTCCTGACAACCCTGCACAAACTTCCACTGTTTATGGAGTTCAAGGAACAATGATTCCGGATAAAATGACATTGGACAACATCACGGGAGGAATTCATGGCTCTTTGACGGCAGACAGTTTCCGACCAGACACTTTTGGAACTCAAATGTGGTTTAATCCTGATGCCCCTGAAACAAAGGTTTGTCTGAATAAAGTTGTTTACTTTATAACTAACAAATAGTTTTAAATTTAGGGGGTTTGGACGCCGTACAAGAAAGGTGCAGCTTCTGCGTCCCGTCCAAAAACCACACCCTCAGGAGAAGCCATCACTTATGGTGTCCAGTTTCCAGGAGTGGCAAACTCCCCAGATATTTTCATCCCAGATGGACAAGGAATTCCTGGATTTTTTGTGGCCAACGATCTGAGCAAACCAGACGTTAAAATAATGCCTCACGGTTCTTTTGTTGCAACAAAACCCGCAGGTCACGGGACCTTGCATATAGATAATATCAAGGATGTCGGTGCAACTACACAGGTGAGTTTTCTATATGTATAAATCACTTGCTCGAATTTAAAACATTGTTGGTTTATAAAAAAAAAAGGTACGCGGAGCGTTTATGCCGGACAACATGAACTTAACTGGAGCCATTTCAGGACTAATTACTAAAGAAGGGAACAGTTTCGTCTTTGTGGTTGACGTCCCGGGAGTGGAGTATCAATACATTCAAAGCAAAGCTCCTAAATCCATGTGGACGCCCTTTTTAAAACCTGGGGAGTGGATTCCACCCGCGCCTCCGGCTGCCCCTGCGCCTTCCACTGATGCCGCTGCGCAAGCAAAGAGTCAGTTAAATAATGATTAATTAGTATTCAGCTAATTAAAATTGATTGTTTTAGAGGAGGAAGCAAAAAAGAAAATGAATTCCGCTTTCATGTTTGGGATAAAATTTCCATCTATGGGTAGCTCGGATATATTTTTGCCTGATAATTTCGCTGTGGATGGACAAGTTATCCCAGAGGACGGGGAAAAATATAAACCAATCATAGGGCAACTAATGGGAGCAGGAAAAACGCCAGAAAAGGTAATAAAAAAAACCTTGGTTCAAATAACTTTTACATAAATTATTAATAAAAAAAATTGTGTCCATGCAGGTTGCTTTCAAACCTAAAGATCCTGCCCAGGTAGCCAATATCCCTGGGGCACTCGCAATGTTTGTCCCTGATGGAATAGCCCCCGGAAATGGAATGATGGGCATGCTTTCAACCGATGCATCTAATAAAGAAAACCTGACGTTTGTCCCTGAGCCCCCAGGAAAGGGCTACTGGTTCATTAAAGGGAAACCCGAAAACGTGGCCTTATGGACGCCATTTGTGCCACCAGTTCTGCCTCCTAAACCAACTTTGGTAGAAAAAATGACCACACAACCAATTGTTCAGGTGAATTAGTTGTAAAATTTCATCACAAATTTTCGCCACTTAAAAAATCTAACAATAGCTTGGTTCAAATATATATATAAACAGGGATACTACGTTCCAGCAACGGCGGGTGCAGAGCCTGTGTTTGTTCCTGAAGAAGGCGCAATCGGTTGTTTTGTCCCAGATGATGGCTCTACAAAAAGTTGCGGAACATATTACCCAGAGAAATCAGGCGTTGCTCCAGAGTATGTAGAAGACACTCCAGGGACTTTGAAAGATGGGGCGGCAGGAAACTTTGTCCCGACGCTTGTCGCAGGAGAAAATGCTGCAGCTAAATTCCATGCTAGTTTCGTCGCAACTGCTGCTGGAGTTCCTGCCACTCTTAAAACGGACACTGCTCCATACCAAGGATGGGCTCAAAGCGAGGTTAAAATTCAAACTGACCAAAACAAGAGAACAATTAAATTACAAAAGTCTGAGAGTGAGAAAAAACATCCGTCCACCGTTTCTGTCCCTGTTGGTGGGGGATTTAACGGTTACCCCACAAATGGAAAGGGAATTGACGCTCTGCTTCAACCTGATCACCCCATTTTCAAAGAGTTTCTTCAGTACAAGGCTAGACTGGACAAGTCTATTGACACAAACGAAAAAGTTATCTTTGTTAAGGATATGAGTGTCATTAGTAAGTACTCGTTCTTAAAATATATATAAATATCTATCTATATACGTATAGTATAATTGTACAATTTTTCCCAAAAATATAGCAAAGCAAAATCCTGGGACGACTTATGTGAGCGTGACTGACTACAAAGCGTACGTGGATGAGCGTTACTCCATCAAGACAACGCATATTAAAACTCCAGAATTTGAAGAACAGATTGAAATTGCAGTTCCTAAAGCTGCTGAAAAATACATTAAAAAGAAAAAGAAGCCAATTAAAATTACGTTGGATATTCAATCTGCTGCAAACGCTGGCGCAGGAGCGGGTACGTTCTCAAGAAATATCCGCTAGATATCGTCGACTAAAAATGTTTGTTTTTTCAGGGGCTGGAGCAGGGGCTGGGGGTGGAGCTTCAGGATCAGGGACAGGAGGTGTCAAGGGTAAAATAGGTGGAAAGGAATGCAAAGGCGCTTGGTCATCTACAGCCTCTGCGATGGCGAAAGCTGAAAATGGTTCAAGCTCAACTGCAAATGCAAATGTATTAAATGGAGGAGACGCACACGCCCTTTCTCTAAGGTTCTCGCTCATTGATTTTAGAAATAAGTTAATATTAAAATAATATAAATTAATATTTAATAGTAAGGATGGAGGAAATGCAACTTCATCCGCAAACACTACAGACGGAGGCAAATCCACAGCTATGTCTCAAGCCGCAAACAATGCTGCTGCAAACTCTGAAGCTAATGCTGAAAACGGTATTATTATTACAAACGTTGTATATTACTTGTTAATATAAAACGTATATTAGGCGGGGCGGCAAACGCGATCGCAAGAAAATCAGTAGAGAACAGCACGGGTACTGCAGTGTCCAACGCCAAAAAGACGGGAGAGAAGGAGACGGACGCTTGTAACGAGGCTGGGGCACTGCCAGATGAAATTGAAGTGGACTCTCACGCTGCAGCCACGGCTTTGTCTGGAGGAAACGGCACCGGAGGCAGCTCCGTCAACTCGGTCGCCAATACAAATGTGAAAATTGACATGGCTGGACTTGCTGCAAAAGTTTTGGAGATGCAAATGAAAAAATCTGCATCTGGAGATGATGATGATGAAGGACCAGAAGAAATCGTTATTGCGGTTAAAGCTAATTCTGCCGCGAGTGGAGCGGCCACCGGACGTGCTTTTGGCGGTTTTGAAGGTATATATAAATTTATAGTAATATAAGCTTTATAAAGTTTTAATTTTCTATACAATTTATTTAAAATTTTCAGACCCAGAAAGTCAGTCAGAAAAAATGAAGAAGCTTTCGCAGCTCGGCAAACGAATTTCAAACGCTGGACTTCAATTTGAGAAAGGTTGGAAAACGGAACTGCGAAAGATTGTTCCTAACGTCACTCTAGAACATGAGAGCGAAGTATTTTACGGACTAGGGAACTGTCCTTACAAAAAAGGGATGCAAATGGGCAAAGATGAAAAGAATCCCGAGGCTGTGATTGACTTTTACATAAAAATGCTGCGAATGGACTGTACAGAGAAAGTAAAGTTAAGGATTATGCGACTTTTCAACGAAGGATTTTTAAATTTTGATGACTCCATGACCTTTTTTGTTGTCCCTGCTTCTAATGAAGTGATGTATGTATGCTAATAAGTAATTGTGTATAAGTAGCTTTATTTAACAATTCGTTTATTTCCATTTGATATTTAGGAAGCGGATTAAAATTACAGACTCCGAACTAAGGCTGTTATCTGCCGCATTTGAATTCTACGTTTTCTCGTACACTTACCACGCTCAAGCTGAAGCCGCAAGTAGTACAGCAGTAGCACCATATTCCGCCCCAGATGTCGGCATCCCTGCAACCCGAAGTGTCCGTTTTGTGACGGAATTTGCCTTAAACTTTGTTGAAAAGTCGAGGGAACAAGCCCCACACCACTACGTCCGTCTAACACGAAATTTGTTGACAACACTGCGCTCTGTCATGCTGAAATTATTCCAAGATGGACTTGCTGTCAAAAGTTGTGGTCAATGTGAGCATGACCAAAAGACAAATAAAAACGACCAAACCCACATCATGGGTCTCCTGCAATACCTAGTCCATGGAATCGTGCCCTATGAAAAGGGCCAGGAAAAAGATTTGCGCAAAGGTTTCAAACAATTTTTGATTTTAAACAAGAAAACGTTAGAAAGTAGAGTAAAAGATTATGAGAAGCAGGCACCCAAGGGGTAGAGAAATTATGTCATAATATTTTTATTATGTGTACAAATACATTAAAAATAAAATAAAAATGGTTTCGATGAACAATTTTCTTAAAAAAAACTTGATACAAATGACTATGAATGATTTTTTTTTTCATTTTTCAATTCAAAATGTTTTGAAATGGAATACGGGAGGGAGGGGTTTTGGATTAAGAGATCGGGGGCATGGGCGTGGTTTAGCATTGATAAATTAGTATGTGTTATGTTTGGGATGATTGTTAATGGTCGAAAGTAGGGCATAGACCGGGAAGCTGGGACATTGAGCTGCAAATTGACAATGGACGACCCAGTTGATTTGGGTAAACAACGACTGACATCGTCATTTCTTACCCTGCCAGCTCCTTCATTACCCGTTGGCGTTTTGGTCTGTTCACTTGTCCATTTCATAGCCTCATTATGGCAAGATTTGCCCGGTGTCTAGCCCTCCTCCTCTGCGTAGCCGCTGTCCACACAGAAGACAAGGTTAAGCGACAAGATGACGGTGGGGATGGAGGTGGTGGTGGGGGTTTAGGAGGAGGAGCTTACGGAGGATCCGGAGGATTTGCGCCGGGCAGTGGAGGTCCAGGTCAAGCCCCAGGAGGAGGATACGAGTCTGAGGGAGAGTACGGAAGAAGGAAATACGGAACTGTCGTCGCCAACGCTAAGGGAGAGCTCGGGTAAGTTTATTATTTTCTTTTTCTTTTTTAAAAATCTTCATTTCTCTTCGTGGTTTCCTAAATGCGTATTGCATGATTTTTAATAAAGTAATGTAGCCGCAAATGCTGCGTCCATGACCGGTGGAAATGTGTTGGCAAACGCCATCAACGGTACCCGAACTTCTGCCATTGCCCTCACCAAATTCGGAGGTGACGCTCAGGTTTGTATACTAAAGTTACCTATCTTGTTGTTTCCAACTTGTATAATAATCTGGCTAAATTACTTACACTAAATAGGCCAACGCCAAAGGTAAGATAAAAAAGATAAAAGTCTAATAAAATGAATAAAAATTAAAAGTGAGTAAACTATAGGTTGGGGCGCGGGTGGATCCAGGTCAAATGCCGTTGCCCAAGGCACTGGTACTGCTAAGGGTTCAGCCATGGCCCTTGGATCAGGAGTTGCACAGTCCAACGCTATCTCCAAAGGAAATGCCGCTATGGCTTCTACCTTCTCTGCTGGAGGTTAAATTTTCATGCCATACATACGATTTTTAAGCTAAGTTTAACTGTTCATTTAAAAAAATCTAAGGTGGTGGATCACAATCTAATGCCGTGTCTAACAAACTTGGACAAGCTTTGGCCGATTCCACTGCTTTGATGGGAGGTAACTCAAATGCTTTCGCCACAGCCAAGGGACAGGGAGCAGCAAAATCTAACGCGTAAGAAGATATTTTAGATCAAGTTCCATTTCACTTTTACATCTTTTATATTGTTTTGAATAGCATCGGCGCTGGAGGCGGAAAAGGTAATTGAATGGTTTTTTTTTCTTTTATTGGGGAATGATTTACCAACGACGTGGATGGAAACTAATTGAACCCCTTTTCCACAGTTCAATCATTCGCCAACGCCCTTCAAGGAGGCTCTGCTATGGCTTTGGGTCAAGGAGACGAGGGTGGTGATGTTCATTCTTTGGCCAATGCTGCCAAGGTATGATAATAAGTCGAAGGAAAATGAATTTAACCAATATAAAAAAATTTTTGGGGGCTTAGGGTGGTCATGCTATCTCAACTGCACACATGAAAGGATGGGGACAGGCTCGTGCTGACTCCTCTGCCACTGGAATGGGCAACTCCAACGCCAACGCCTTCCAGACCGGAACTGGACAAAAGGAAGTTAACCCAGAGGACTTTGAGAAGATGATTGACTCTGCAATTGCTGACGAGGGATCTCCAGGATCCCCAATGGGACGTGGTTTCGGACGAAGGGCAGGAGGATCTGGACGCAGGGCTGGGGGCGGAAGACGCGGAGGACGTCGTCGTCATCACAAGCACCGACCAAGCTACGATGATGAGGAAGAGGACTATTAAATTATGTTTTGTGTGTCTATTTAAATTGTCAAATATTTATCACCCATCTCAGCCAAAAAAAAGAAAGAATTTTTGTCCTCAAAATTATTCGTTAATAAGACTGCATATCTTTTGCATCCGGTTATTCTCAACATATAATTGTTTGTTTTTCTGGTTTTCATATAAATGATATTAAATCGACTACGTTTTATCGTTGATAATTTATATTAATTAATCATTGGCACAGAGTCATTTCGTACAACAAACGTTAGATAACTATTGTTAAAACATATCGGTAATCATATCCCAAAATTCCCAATTAATCTTGCCTAACTTTTGGAGTTCGTATGAAAATGCTATAATTTTTTTGCACCATGATGTTCTAAATATGTCAGAACACTAAAATGAAATTCATGAAACGAATCGACATTACTTATGAAAATGCAGTTTTGAAATACTCATGAATATTAACTAGTAAACGGAGTACAATTTTACATAATTACATATTTTTCTTGAATGGAATCACTGCCTTACGTGTTAAATATTTGTGAATTGTATCCGATTACGACTGCAATCATTTAAAAGATTTTTAAATTTGAGTTTAGCAGCATCCAGAATTAACTTGGCGTTGTTCAAAAGCCACAAATGTTCTACAACACATTGTTGTATTACTTTGTGAATGTCCCGTTCTACGGGAAGTTATCGTTACGTAATAAGACAAGGCTTGAGAACAATAGGAAGTTATGCAAAGAATGAATGTCAAGATAATGAATGGTTAATAAAACTGACGACGACATTGGACTCAAGGCGAATTTGCATTAATGCTTACTGAAAAGCCCACCACTTGATCCCCACATCACAAATGGCCAACAACATGTTCAAACGTTTTGTGACCACGTTTTTAGTCTCTCTTCTAATTATCCATTATATATCCGCATTCCCTGCCCCACAAAAGGGAGAAAAGAAAGGGAAGGGGGGTGGGGCCAAGGATGGAGCTGCCGCTGGTGGTATGTCTTTTCTTCTTTTATTTTCGAAATAGTTTTTTTTTAGTATTTTGTTATTACTAGACTAATGTACCTAAATTTGAAATTTCAGACGCCATAGCCAACGCCAAGGGTGTTGATAATAAGGTTGCGGCCAATGCCGTCAGCAAGCTTGGAGGATCTGCGGTAATAATATACTGCTAATAAAACATTCAACAAAGTTTGGTTTTCTAATGGCATATTCTCCCTTTTCTGCAGGTTGCAAACGCCATTAATGGTTCGGATGCTGCAGCCACTGCAATGTCCAAGGGGTCAGGAGGTGCGACGGCAAATTCGGAAACTTATGGAGCAGGAGGAGCAAAGGTTGCATTCCTACATTTATTTAAATTATTCAATTTCGACAAGTTACTTAAATTTTCAAATTGGTTTAAAGTCGAATGCCCTGGCTCAAGGGACGGGTATCGCCACTGGCTCAGCTATCAGCAAAGGCGCAGGTCGGTATCATTTTGATTGTTTAACTCATCATTTAGTTCCAAATACAAATATATAAATCACTATTTTCAGGGGCTGCACAATCCAACGCCGTTTCTGCTGGTAATTCTGCCATGTCCAATGCTTTCGCCGCTGGGGGTGGTGGGGTACGTAAGATACATGGACAATTTATCTAAAAAAAACTAATATTCTAATTAACAAAACAGTCAACTTCAAATGCTGTCGCAAATAAAGGAGGGGAGGTAATTATTTATAATCGAATGCATTAATTCATTCATCACTCGTATATGATCTTGATGTAGGCGCAATCTTCTGCGGTCGCTCTCAAAGGAGGTGACAGTCGTAGTGCTGCAACTGCAAATGGAGGTATATAAGAAAAGCCTTTCTATTTCGTACAAACCAAGCTAAATTTAATAATTAGGTGGAAACGCAAGAAGTAACGGGTTGGCGGAAGGGGGTGGGGCTTCTCAGAGTATTGCATCAGCTAAAGGGGGCGGCTCGGCCATGAGTAACTCACAGGCAAAGGACGGTATGAGAATTATAATAAAACTGTTTAAACGTTTTAAACTTTGCGTCCATGCAAATTTTGTATGAACTAAAAACCATGTATGGCGAATGGCGAGCTGATGATTATAAAGTGGTACTATGATCATGGTGGTAATTATGGTGTTATGACTAATTAATAGGTGGTACGAGTCATTCAATTGCTTCCGCCCAAGGGGACGGGGCCAGTTTGTCAAACTCTGTGACCAAAGGGGGTGGCCCCTCAAGGTCAGACTCAATGGCAGAACATGGAGAGTCTGTGGCAAATGCCGTGGCAGATGAGGACGATGGAGATGGACGCTTTGACCCCAATGCTTTTGAAGCAGTTATGGCGGATCAAATTGGAGAGTTTGAAGTGCCCAATGATAACAACAGTCCCCCCAGCCCAAAGGAAGGAGGAGGAGGGGGAGGGGGAAAGAAAGGGTAATAAAGAAAGCATTATTATTTTCCAAGACTTAATTTGCATTCTGAAGGAAAAAGAAGAAAGACGACGACTACTGATGATAACGAGGAGGAAGATAAGCCTAAATCTAATTCTAAGAAAAAACAAGACGATGAGCAAGAAAGTGGAGATATTAGCCCAAAACATAAAAAACCGTCGGGAGTTTATTCGAGTAAAGGGAGATCTGTTAGAGTCAAATAATAATTTGTTTTCAAATTGTGATTTTTGTAAAATAATAAAAACTGTTGATTTAATAACCTTGAGATTTTGGACAATTAGTTTTTATGTCCACTAACTAACAACCTTTCAAGGTCCGCAAACAATAGGAAATATTTGCAAAGAAATTGTTTGCAAAATGCATGGCTCTTTCTTGAAGTTCACAGAATCTCGACTGCATATGACGCACTGCTTAATTTAAATAAAATTGAAATTTAACTAGCATTTAAATTAATGCTTTAAATGTTATATACAAATTTTTGCAATTGTTCCGCATTTTCCACATTCTTTTGACGCTTTTATGAAAAAAGATTCGTATACCTACTAAAGCCAGCGTGAAGAGAAATCTTTTGTTGCACGAATGCGTATACAATTAATCGATCCCAAACAGCGGTTCACGTTTGACGACTTTGACGTTCTTTTAGCAAAATAGAAATATCGGAATAATAATAATAATAAAATGGAGGAAAATTCTCCGAGTCGCAGTGAAGCGGGGGCAAGTCCCAATGTCGAATGTTTTCAAAACTTTACAGCCCCAGAGGTATATTACATTCATTTAACGTTGACTACTATTGATATTTTAACCAACAGGTATTTATCCAAGGACTTGCTGGGATGGTTAATCAACAAGATGCCGAGACAATTATACGATCACAGAAATACATGTAATTAAATGCTTCAATCCCAACAACAAATGTCAAATGTATCTATCTTATCATCCATCTTTGTTTCAGGTTGCAAAGATTTGAGAAGACGAATGAAATGTTGATAAATTGTAATCAATTGTCAGCCACAAGGTATCAAAACGCAGCAAGAGATTTTAAAAAGCACACCACAATGTTGATAGAAATGAAAAAAGACGTGGACAGCATTTTCAAGCGGATTAGAAACATCAAGGCAAAAATATCTCAGACATATCCACAAGCATATGAAGGTTAATTATAATTTAATTATATGTGGAGACAATTTGGTAAAGACTAATTCCAAATTCCAAAACAGTCGCAGCCACAGAACAACGCAAAGAAAAATCTCAACAAGATGCAGAAGATGACGAGGAAGCAGAGGAACAAGAACAACAGGAAAAGACGACGGCCAAATCAACGGATGTATAAAATTAAGATTGAATTGCTTTATTTTTTGTAATTATACTTATAATTTTAATACAAAATCAAGTCAATTATTTATAAACCTTTGTTTGAACTGCCATATGCACTAATCCCGCAAGAGCTAATTCCATTTATCATGTCAAATTGTAAATTACACCAATCTGGCACGAGGGCATGTTTTAAGAAAAATTCTTTGCTAACACTTCTTAAACTCATGGCATCCGAACCGCCCCACAACGACCCACCCAACCATCCAAGACAATTTTCTTTAACTGGACCATCAAAAATTTTAAATTCGTATTGTCCACTTTCAAATCTCTGTTTTAACACGGGGTCGTTTAATTGTTCCGCAGAATTTTGAACTAGACTCTTCAACTCTTTCAGTAGTCGGCCCTTTAGTCCAGGGAGCATGGCCGTGCCACCACTGATAAGAATATTGGACGCTAAAATTTTTCTGGTGTCAATAGGACATTTTGATAATACTTCAAGAATCATCAGCGGTAGGGAAACGCCGTCCAAGTCTTCATTTCGGAACCAAATTTCTGCAGCTTGCTCTCTCACAGATCCATGAAACTGGAGAAAGTTTTCTCCGTTAACTTCGTATGAAAATGGTCTAAATTTTTCCGATTTTAACATTTCTTCCCGTTCCGCTGATAATATTTTAGCTCTAGAGGAATTTGTGACCACACAGCACCTAACTCTTACGTCTTCAACTTTAGAAGGCGTTAAAAGAGAGTGGAGTTCTTCTTTGGCTTTATCCGGCGTTAAACAGCTCTCCATCAGTAGGGATTTTAAATTCCTGGCAAATTACAACGACAAATCAGCTTCAAAAATCAAAGAAATTTGTGCAGGTTGTTGTCATTACTTATCAAAGGTAGTGGCTCCAAGTTCATGACAAATAACTGCTGAAAGAATCGTCACTCCTCGAAACACAGGGAAAACTTGGATTTCTTCGGAACCGAATTCTAAAACTAGTGCAATGTCGCTTCCGGTCGCTCCAACGGCCGCCACGTGACTTGGGATCCACAACACGGTCAAAATCTCGTAGTGCAAATACAAAACTTTCGCCAACGCCGTTCTCCACAAAGTTGGGGTAAATATTGATTCTACAATCACCACTTTCCTGTCCTTTGGCGTTACGAGAAGGTGTCTATAAAATATAAAATGACATTTAAATTATTATAATCATCATAACTGATAATTCAGTTATTTCATAATCATACCGAGAATATAAATGGTGAAGAAATTCTACAAGTAACTGATATAAATCTGTTTCGTCTTTGAAATTTGTGAGGGATATAAATTCCCCCTCTTTCGACACCCCCGAGGGGACAATGCAGCGGGGGGTGATTTCTCCAGCAAATCCTGCTCTGTAAAATTTTCACAATGCCAATAAATTCAGTTTTCAAAGAGTAAAGTGCAAAGTAATTACATACTTTGTGTAAAACCTGCCAATTTCAAGTACCACAGGGTTCTTTTCGTTTATCATGCCGATCCCTTCATAGAGCGGCATTTTAAGGGCTCTTTTGGGTGTGCCCTCAATTTGTTTATCAAGTTAATTAGACCAAAAAAACTAAGAAACTGATTTTTGAAATGTAAATTGGCACTTTGACATTGACATAAGACGATGAATGAATCCCACTCTTTTCGACTCTTTTCTAGAATTTGTGAGACTTTGGCACTTTGGCGACTTTGCTACTATTTTTACTAATTTATGCAAAATGATTAGACGAGAATTTATTTATCTAGTTTAATTAATTTTATTACTTCAAAATAAATATTGACAAAAAATAAATTGAATTACATTAGAAATTATAAAGACTGAAGAACTGAAGAAGCAATGAGAAAAAATGAAAGAATCTACTGGAAAAGAAAGTCTCAACGTTACAATTCAGTCTAGATTTGCCTTTTGACCCCCTTCACTGTTGCATCTGGTTGTCCCCAGCGGCAGCCCCCTCATTGTTGTCCTTTACTGCAGGCTGTCCTGTGAAATTGATGGGAACATTCCGCTCATTGTCCTTGGGAGCTTCGATGGCCCTGGGAACGGAAACGGTGAGGAATCCGTCAGATGACAAGTTGCACACAACGGTGTCCTTCTTGACGTCCTCGGCCAAAGCGTAGCGACGGACAAAGTGTCGTGAGATGAATCCTTGGTCATCCTGACGCTCCTCGTGCTTCCCTTCAATCACGACTGAAAACACAAGCAAAACAAAGCTTTTAGCAAATGTTCACTCTTCTCTTTCAAACAAATTTGCTTACCATAATTGTCCACCACTTTGACGGTGAGTTCCTCCGGCGCAAAATTTTTGACGTCGACTTTGAATTCATAACTATCTCCCTTTGGGGCAACAACTCGAGGGGTCATTTGCTGGAGAACTTGCATCGCCGGGGTCAACAAGTCGTCCATTTCCCGGCGCAAGCTCGAATAGTGTCGAAAAGGGTCGTAGTAGAACGGGTCACGGTCACGACGAAGTGAGAGAAACATTTTGAGAAACCTATGTAAAATCAAAAAAAAAACAAAAATTAGTGGAAATGTCAAATATACTAATCTCAAAACGAAAAGTAGCTGAAAACTCGCCTTGTCGCAAATTTCGAATCGCTTCAATTGAAGTTAAAAGTTCGAAAGTTAAGTTGAGGTCTTTGTTTGAGAACAATTGATTCGTTTTGCACAACTGATGCTTTGGTGGATGGAGTGAAGCTTTTTATATAGCAAAGGAAAACTCGGGAACGGTTGTCTCAACTTTTCTCTTGCGTTCTAGAATTTCCGTGCGTTTCTATCCATTTCTTTACGTTGCTTTCCATACGTTTCTGGAATTTTTTGCGTGTTTACTGTTCGAGAATATACCGGAAGTTTCTTTCACGCTTTTTTAGCATGAAATAAATAATACACAATTTTTAATTACCGTGCACGGTAAAAAATCTCATGAAACAACCAAAATTGGTGATTATACTGTTTGCATTTCCTAATTCTCATGTTGTGTGGCTTCAAATGAATTAAAGAATTATTTAATCCTGTTATAAAATTCAAACATCATTTTCACATGAAAAAAATAAATGGGGTTAATCCTAAAATAAAGGCTTATGAATTAGATGCCGATGTGTTTGTAGCCCACACCTGTCCCATTATGTTTCGAAGATTTGTTCCCCTATTTTTCTGAAGATATAATGGAAGGTGGTGAATATTTGTGGGAGTCAGTTGTCAAAAAGTCTTCCGTCCCAAAAGATTTTTTAAGGCTTCAACGTTGTTTTGTGTGAATTTGTCAAGTTTTTTCTCATGAGAGGTTTTGATTCAAAAAGTTTTGACATAAAATTGTGCGGCTTCTTCACATCCATTTCTTAGAAGCAAATTAAAACCGGAAGACAGAAAGGGTTAGTGCTTAACTTTGTCATCATTTACTGCATTTACACAAAAGATTATGTCTTGTGAGAGAAGTTAACCCAACTTTTCATTTCATAAGACTTTTCGTTTAATAATTGTGGGATTCTCACAACTTTTGGGACAAAGTATCTGAAATATTTAGAGATTAAACGAAGAGTGTGTATTTCTTCTAGATTATACATCTAAACTTGTTGCTCCATTTAACTTTCCTTTGGATGCCAGTTTCCGTTGCATTTTTTGTCCAGTTTCGTCTCTCCTTCCCATCATTATCTGTATACATTGTGTAACGTCCATTTCAACAAAAAAAAGTTTCTATCTGAATCTCGAAATAAACCAAGCAGAATTTATAATGATAATGAATTTCATAACACTGCTCAGTCCTTCGCCAATCCATAATTATAGAGAACTAACAAATCAAAGACGCAATCATGCAAAAAAATTGCATTTCAAATTAATGCTGTATGCCAAACTAATTTAAGCTAATTTTATTAAACATAATTGAAATAATTATCTCCAATTAATCAATAAGATATACGAGAAAAATCTTTTGCAACACAAGAGTCTTGGGAAAATTGTAAAAGTTCATGACATAATGACAATTAAATTGCGAAAGGTTTTTAAACTTAATGAATTTTGGCGAAAGTGAGTTTAAAATTTGACAGCTCCAAACAATTTAAGATTAAGATTCCTCCCACTCCATCATTAAAAAAAACTTTGGCCATTTAAGAAGTCAACATACAAATTTTGTCACCCATTAACGAGGGACGTGAAAGCGTGGGGTTTGTTTTGATTTGCAAACAATGATAATTATTTGCTCATCCATATTTGCCTAAATGGTTGGAACCCTAATTATCCCCTTCTGCTAAATAACTTTATGGTCATTGATGTGATGAAATGTTTTGGTTCCAACAAACCAAAGTTTGCAAAAGTCATTTACATTAAATTAAAATAGCAAATTGAGGCAAGAAAGCGAAAATGTAAACAATTATTAGCATTTAATCTTTGAAACGTTTAATTAAGTTGACCCATCCATCCGGCGTTTGCTAAAAAAATCCTAATGTTTATTTTTTATTTTTCTAAACTTTCTCATGCGACAAAAATTTTGACTTTTGTTAATTGTAATTTTGTGAGCAAAAAAAACGAGAGAAAATCTGTAAAATTTATAATTGAAATAATTGTCATCCGTAAAAGTGTTTATTTTGCAAATGCACGACAGGCGTCTAATTAATTTTGGTAGAGTTGAAATTAAAAAGTCATAAACAAGCCGGAACTTTAAATTGAATTCTTCTCAAGATATTGACCCATGTTTATTATATAATATTAAATATGAAGGAGCTGCTTAAATTATATTTTACCTTTACCTGTATTTATTATCCACAAAAACTCACGTAGTAGTGGAACATAAAATGTCGTGTTTGGCACGGTTGTCAACTTCAATAAAAAATTTATTTATGCTTTCCTTTGTTTTATTTTCAATTTCTTGTACATGACAAGCCGGTATTTTATTTGCTCGTAAAATAGCCAGCTAAATATAATCATTTCATGGTCCAAGTTTAGTAATTATATGGACTTTTATGATGTGTTACTATTAATAAAAAGAAATTATTATTAATCCCGATTGAGGACCAAAAAATTGATTTAAAGAAATCATCATTGCAATTAATTTCAAGTTAACAGTTAGCCACAAACAAACGTGCAAAGATTTATTTTGTGTGCAACAATGAACAACAGTTAAAAAATTTCCCATCTCAAGGTGTCTTTTATTAAACCAAAGTCAAAAATGGTTTAAAAGTGAAGACAGTGATAAATGGGCTATTAATTGTTTGACGACTAACTTTTTCAGTCACGGGAAATAGTTTAAAAGCCAAAAGTCCACTTCCTTCCGTCCCTCGCCACCACAAACGATGCAATGCAACAAACTGCAAAAAAGCAAATAAATTGTCCATTGTTAAGCTTCCATTGTCTTTGTCTACTTTTGTATTTTGATATAAAACTGATCCTGAAGTTTATAATTTAAAAGTTTGGATTGAATGCGGCATTAAACAAATGAAAATGTCTCCAATGAAAGTTTATTAAAGGTTTTCTTATCCAAATACGGTTTCCTTCTATAAATTGTTTGTCATTTGTTTCACTTGATTAGATTAATGTGGTAGTTGAACTACTTTTCCATTGTCATCCTAATTTGAAAACTGAGATGATAACAAAGTTAACCACTGTTTGACTTTGTCTGCCCATTTTTAGCTCCAAATCAAACAGCGATAATAATGTTTGAAGGTGCATTTCAATTCAAATTCAAACCAACATTTGTTTGTGGTTAGATTTAAATTTAAAAGTGAAGTTGATCTTGCTGATTACAATTGCTCATATTTGGCTAGATTTCTTTTAGAAGGTGAGATATTGAGGTAATTTTTATTTGATTGATTTGACAGCTTTTAATACTTGAAAGGCTGCATTTAATCAGCATAAATCAAAGTGAGCTGTTATTTAAATCACAATTTTTAATTTGACCTACACCCCATCAATTTTAAATCTTTTTAAAAGTTTAAAGTGTCGCAGCTAATTTAAAAGTTTATACTTTTGATTACATAAAACATGCACAAATTTGTCTCATCCAAAGAGAATTTTTATGTAAAACAAAAAATAGCTTTAGTTTTGTCTCATAAAAAATTTGCCCTATATTTTTATGTAATGTGCAGCATGATAAAGCCAAAATCCGGTCTAAATCTTGGATTTCTTCCTTGAGAAAAAATTGTGCTGCGTTACAAATGGAATTTGCTTGGTTGTTTTTATTTAATCGTTGAGCGAACAAGAGCAAATGCAAGCAAATTGTTTGCGGCAATTCAATACATATTTGTTTTAGGCCAAATAATAAATAGATTTCCCAGGGATAACAAATAAGAAGCTTATCTCTCAAATTAAAAAAGATGAAACACTCCAAGAATACTAATGAGCCGACTTTGGGCTAAGACTCATTAAAATTATACAATCCAATGCAAATATTTTGTTAAATCTTTAAAATCCACTTCCTCATAACTTTACGGCTTTTTTATTTACTTGAGATTTTTAGAGATTATGTAAAACTTATGTAAAGCTCGAGGAAGGAATTGCACATTTTATTTGTCGAGCTTGGAGTTTGAAAAGGTCACGCCTGGCTGCGCAATAAAGAATCAAGCTGTCAATAAAATAATATATCTGAACAATGAAGTGTAATATGATACTCTAAAAATTATCCAATTTCTCATTTCCCTTGATACAGCAACTAAGCTAAATTCCTCTGGCTTCGTTGCACTGCACTGCATTGCATTGTTGGTTGAAACGAGTTTAAAGAATGAGATTTACGGATTCTTTATTCTGATTCTGAAGAATACAAGAGCAGAGAGTCCCGTAAGTTTATTCTTCGTGTGCATAATTTATGCACCACATCTCAAAATGTGCTTTAACGCATAAATATTCAAAGATTTTTGGTTTTTTGAATGAGTGGGTGGAAGAAACCGGATGAACTATTTAATTATCTTGGGACCGAGTTTTGTAGCCTATTTAGATAAGAAATTTGCATAAGAAATGAGTAATTTTTCTCAAGTTTTCTCAAGTCCCTTGGGATCAAAGTCAGACCACAACAATGTGACAAAACCAAACCAAATCATCCGAAGGTTCAATTTCGAAGGAGCAAAAGGGAGAGTGGTCGTTTACAATAATGTTAATTTTAGAACTTTCCTAAAAATAAATATTTATTACCAACTATAATGACTTAAGTCTTATGTAAGAAATATTTGAGGAATTTGGATTTCTTTAATCCAGGTACAGGGTTCGTTTGTACGACGCAGCATGGAATGTCAATGTGTAAAAACAATTTAAACTATTCTCAATTTAGACTGTATAGTTGTGTACGGCATTCTTCAAGCCTAACAATTGGAACAATAGTGCGATGGTAGCAAAAGACGTAGGCAAACGGTTTCCTTAATTTACTAATTTATCAAACGGTTTGCGTTAAATTGAGGGAAACTTTGCGGTTTTATTCATTTATCTCCTCTCGTTCACCTTTTAACTTTGAGGCTTAGCTTTTACACCGACCATTAATTATTATTACTCTGCGGTAATTTGACAGGATACCGAAAATATTAAAGCGAATGAGTAATTATATATCCCTTTGCAAATTATGGCAATTAACACACTTATGCTAATTGTAATTGGTGGCGAGGAAAGTTGAAATGATTCATACACAGTTTTTTGCGAGCTGTCAGGCAAACAAAATGTTTTATTTTATGATTTGATTTGTCTGCAAAAAAAAATTCAATGCATCTTGCTTTTGAACTTGGGAAGAAGAACAATGGACATTTTTCCAATCTATTTATCATGTTGGAAAAAAGAAAATTATTATAACTTGACTGCTAGCTACCATTATAATCCCGATTTACTATTTTACAAAAGTTGACGGGAAGTAGAGCAAGCAAATAAATAAATTTTGACAGAACAATTTAGCCCAGGTGTAAACCTAAATTCATTTTTCCATCATTGTAAATATTGTATTATCATAATAAAGCCAACACTTCCGCATATTTGGCACATATTTGAAATAAGAATTTACTAAATAGTTACCAAAATTTACCAAGACACTTTGATAAAATTGGCAGGTGAAAAAACATATAATTTGTGTCAATTAAAACGAGATTCAAGTGAAATACAAGTTATTGATTGATCTTCACCCAATTAATTCTCTCCTTTCACAACTTGTCATTGAATCAAATGATTTCATTGATGCAAATGAAAAGTGAAATTGTCCTCACATATTATTAAATGCATGCAGAAATATGTAAACTGCATTTGAATTTGAATCAAATTTCTATTGCATAAAAAATGTAGCCACAGACAAACTTCAAATGTATAAAGTAAAGCAATGAACTTCATCTTCAGCTCTCTTTGTAATTTAAGAGAGCTTTTAAGTTGATTTACTAATGCAAATTCATAACAAGACATAACATTGAATTATAGGTTTGGATTTTAGATTAGAAAGTGTGAAATGCTAAAGTCACATAACAAGGCAAATAAATTGTCATTACTTCTTATGAATTGCATTGTTGCTGCTTGCTCAACTTAAAAGTTGCATTTATATCCAAACTTTTATGTCGGGTTTTGTTTGAAGGGGATTAAAATCTTAAAATTTAGAAATTTCTCAATCACGCTGTTTTTGGATGGGAAAATTTAATGATTTATTGACTTTTTTGGAGCACGCTTAAATTGTGCTATTTGTACACTCTGTTTGAAACTTTACAATCAGGGATTAGCTTAATTCAATTTTATTTATCAAGAAAGTGAGAGTTGGGCAAATTGCAGCAAAACAAAATTAGAGCATTAATAAATTCATTGTTCAGTTGCCTATGCCTTAAATTAAGGTGTTGTCTGTTCAATTAGTTCTAATTATTAAGATTTAGGCATTTTATTCCTTTCTTTTCCGATATTGACACTCAAGATCAGGAAAGTGATACAGATCGGTTGCAAAAATATGACAATTTGAGCACGATTCCAATTATTTTGTCACTCCTTTTTTCAAAAAATTACGTGAGTAAACCTTTAATATTTTAAGAAAAGTAAAAATTAATTTAATCAACATTCCATTGTGTCACAAAGTTAAGTTTGCAATTAAATGCAGCTGTGGTCAGTTGGGGACAATGTGACGGACCGCTTGACTGCTCAGACGGAAACATTGCAAAAAACAACTTTTGCAATTCCTCTTAAAAAGTTATACACAAGTAAATATTTTGAACTTGTTAAAATTCTAAGAATTCTATTTGTAAAATATTTGAAGCATTCTGTCAATCAATTTAAAAATCATTCGTGAGCATGATGCAGAATGAATAGCTGCAAAACATCACGTCCATGATTTACTACTAGATTGTTACAAATTTCTCTAAATATTTAAAATTTTGAAGGAATTTGTTTACGCTGTATCACAATTTTCTAAAAACGTTTAGATTGTGCAATATGTAAGTATGCAACATTGTATAAGTAATTTATTCGTGGATCATTTTTCGCAAGCTTTGGACGATCGTGTTTAAATTGCATAAATGGAGATGTTGTACATGTATTTATTTATGGGTTTTGTAGGTCAGGCAGAAGATGCATTACTTTTTGGCTCACGAATATTACATTTTGATAAATCTCCTTTTATTCTCGGTGTGTGGTTAAATTACTTTCTTTGTAGACGACTTTGCCTAATAAAAGTGGACATTTAGTGGACCGTGAATATATGAGTCGTCCCAGTTCTTTGCATACACGACTTAGATACAGGGTCCACCAAAATTAAAATGATTCATAAGCTGACCATATAAAATCGCTAATTTTTCATTTTACCCCAATTTCTAAATTTGCAAATTCGTCATTATTATTATTTTGTGGTGGACGAACATGGGATTGGAGAGACGTGACCAAGTTGGGTTTGGATGACGATATTACACATCTTGACATTTGGCCAAACAACTATTGCCACGATTTATTGTTTTCAAGTCCAACTTTTTAATCATTTGTAAAAACGAAAGAATTTTGGTTGTTGCAACTTTTCAATTGTATTCAAAATGCAACAATTTGCAATTTATTTATGCGAAATAAAAGACCACTCAACAGAATTTTGATGGAGAAATTATTTATATGAAAAAATGAGAAATTATCTATATCTACAATTATAAATTCTAAGAGTTTTAATCGTTCAAATGCTAAATCGTGCCACTTGAAAAGTTATCTTTAGACTCGAGGGTGTGCCGACTTCATGTTGAACGTCAAATAGAAATTTATTGTATTTTTGTATGATTTTTTAGAAAAAATTCGTGATTTAAAAATTCAGAAATCTTTTGAAATGCAAATTGTAGAAAGAGGATGGACGCTAATAAGACAAGCTGACGACTGTTAATTAAATTTGCATCTTTGGGCACTTTGCGAAGGGAAATTAATTTCAGCTGAAAACAAGAATGTCAATCAATTCACTATTTTTGGGCGAAAACTGAAAGCATGAAAAATGATTTCAATTTATATATGAAATTGAATTATTGAGCACAAATCCAGCTGAGACAGATCAATTATTTATTATTTTATGAGATTTAATGCTGCAGCAAAAACTTTCATAGCAGTAAACGACATAAAATCGGCAACGTCACCAATAAAAATGTGGATTTGGGTTTATGTATTTTAATAAACTGGTTCATTTCATTTTGGCTTTTGTAAAATTTGAGATTATTTTCTTATTTGTTTGCCAATCAAATCATGAAATAAAATGTTCCAATTGCACAAAATTTGTCAAACTCTCTTTTTCCTATTCAAATGGAACGGATTTGAGGCACAAAGCTATTTTCTATTTCTTGCAAAGCAATAAAGCTAAATATAATTTTTTGCACTCTGGACTTGGCTTAAATTAGTGATTAATTACATATGCATACAAACAGGAGAAAGAAATGAATTATTAATTAGCCAAAGCTTGTGCGTCAATTCAAATAATGAGAAGCTTCCTCATTTGTACTATTTTGCCCAGCCCAAACAATTTGTCAAACATTTTTTTGTCCAGCTAAAAATTAAAGCATACTTCTAAGTAAAAGTTAAATATTTACCACTGACCATCCATAATTTTTCAATTGACATTAAAATGATTAACCAAATAAGCTTCTGCATTTTTGCCATATAATAATATGAGGGAATATGATAAAAAATAGCTGCTCATCCCAATTCTCATTAGCATTCAGAAATAGTTGTCAGAGTCTGCAGTTGTGAAATGGTTTTAATTATTCAAGAGTGAATGTGAAGGTGATTTTTACGACGGCTCATTCATCAGCAGACATTATCGAATTTATCAAATCATTCCCTGCTGCTAGTGCCCAATGAACAAATCACATCTCTGCCCTCAACATGCAGGGTCTTCCAAAATTTCCAGACCCCTCCGTAATTTTGAAGGTGGCCAAAAGGGTTTCTCTTGTTTGTTTAAGGATTCACAAAGCCAAGGGAAGGAAGGTATAAAATGCAATAGAAAGTTTAAGTGGGTTATGTCTGTAAACTGTAAACTTCAACAATACGAACCAACACCTTACATTTCGCATTTCGTTGCCTGCAGTCACTCTTCGTCCTCACAACCAAAAACATCCAAGGTGTCTACATTTTTTAGCCATCCTCTTTCTATATTAATTCTAGAAATTTTTCAACAAGTTGCATAATTTGAGTAAAATCAATTTCTGACCAAAACCATTATTTTTGTAATTTGTTATTTAATTTCCTGTTTTTTCTAATTTTCCTGCAGAGCTACCACAAACCAAACTGGAGCAAATGTAAGTATATGCAGCAGAAGCAACAAGTGTTATATAGTTAATAAAAAAAAATAACAAGTGACAGTGTGAAGTGAATGAAACCAATAAAATCTCAAATTCCTCAAAAGCATTATTAAAGTCCAAACCACAAAGAGAGACAGGAAGACATAATAAAATTCTCATTTGATTCCGGGTCTAAATTGTTTTTCCACTTGGACCGGTCTCAAAGTTGAAAAGAAATCACGATTTCAATCGTAATTCAAACAAAAATGCAATCGACAGCTTGAGATGAAGATGAAGCCGTTTCAAGATTTTTTTTCAGCTGCAGAGTTCCCGTTAAATTTGCATCAACTAATTGCAACCACCGAATAGAACGAGTTTCTCAATAAGTCAACAATTCATGTCCTCAAGTGAAATTTTTTGGAATTTTTAAACTATGTGGCGAGAAATTCTTAGTTGGCTTCAATTAGTGTTTTGAACAAATTTTGTTTATTCTTTCGTGAGATATAAAGTTGAGTTGGGATTAAAATTCCTGAGACAAAAAAGAAGTCAAGGTTCTGTAAGAATCGTATACAACCACCACCAAATAAGTGATTAAGAGTGAAGCCAAGCAAAGTTCAATTCAATTGAATGTACCAAATGAATGAATTGAATGCTAGATGAAATTAGAGTTGAAATAATAATAAATCTTTTGCCTTCTTCGGTCCACTAAGTTTGGGTCAGGAGTGAACCGTTTTGTAGAAATTAGGAAACCGAAAATGTCTACCTTTTGCTCCCGTTTTGTGCCAGGGAACGCTTGGCGTAAAGATGTTTGCACAAATTGCTTCCGACATCAAGATGAGCATCGGCATGAAAACTCGGTCAATAGGCAAAGCCAGCAGCAATTTGTACAAATCCCCAGAATCCCTTCGAGTAGAAACTCCACATCCAGAGGAATAAGTGATAACAGAACAAGTGTTGGCAGTGGTGGCAGTCATTTAATGAGTCAGTTTGCTGCTGGATCTTCTCTTAGTCACAAGCAGCAGCAGCAGCATGTGGGGAAAAGTGCCAGTGGGGGTGGTTCTATAAGTGTCAGTTTCAGCAACACCAACGTCCACAGAGCAAGGATGGAGGGGGAAAGAAGGCCCAATTTCACGGTGGGTGGGGCCATGAGGGGAATATTAAAGTCTAATGAAAAAGGAAAATCTCCAAAAAGCAAAGGAGTCAAGTTCCCTGAAGAGGTGAGATTTTTTTTATGCAAAGACAAAGGATATCCGGTATATATACAATATAAGTTCTGGATAAATGCGTGAAATTGTCAATACGAGATTTCATTAGTGCATATGTCTTGGAATTTTTTCTTGATACATACGTGGGAGTATAAGTAGTTTGCGTGTTTGTTTGATTCAATTGTTTCACTCTTGTCCTTAATTCCCTTCCTGCTTCAACCGACAATAAGTCATTTAGTTCTCTACCATTTTTAAAGCTAGATAAGATAAAATTGACCACATTTTCATTTCTACTAAACAGTCATTTAATATTTGGCCAGCATCGTTTTAACATTCTGTGTAATATTTGATTACACTGTCACGCGCATCCTAGATTTGTGCATATCCATAATCTATATTTATGTACTAATTTAATGAGATTCAGAGCCATAGACCACAATGGGTAATTGTTTTTTTATTTTGTACTTATTTATGCAGCCACGTTTATGTGTAGACACTGCCTGCATTTGTTTTATACTATTTTTTGTATTGAATACTAATAATAATATTTCAATAGGGATTTGTAGAGGCCTTAATTCCATTCAATGTCCTCCCTAATTTTAAATGTTTATATTTTCTTTTGAAAATATTTATGATGACTCATTTGACTGCACTAAATTAGTGCCACTAATTGAGCAATTACAAAAAAGGCAGAGTCAAGTATTTTGTATGCAGCTAAGGATCTGAGCTTGAAATTTGAGATTTGAGTTTTGTGTCATCGATCCGTGAATACAAGTGGCTTGTTTTGTCGTTCTATTGATAAGATAGCAATGTCATAACATCAAAGATATTTTTTACCAGCGTGAACTTTATATCTTTATGAAATACATGTATTTATTTGTTTGTAGAGATTCTATTACGAATTTATGAACATCAAATTGCAAAGTTTGCATAAAAGAAAATGTTTAATTAATAATTATTTCTTGGATAAATATTAAATATAGCTCTGACTCATTGATGAAGCATCTGCTGCAAGTTATTCCTTTGTGCCAAACAAATTCAGATCAGTCCCATTTATAATATTTGCAGAATATGGAACAAAGGAAAGAATTTAACAGCTGCCAATTTTTAAAAAAATATTCGACATGCTATTTAATGTATGCAAATTCAACTGCATGAAATTACGAATTTCCTTAATTTGCAAAAAACTGTTACTTGTTTGGGCTGGGTCTCAATTACTTTAGCTTAGCCTTTGACTTGACATGATAATTATGTCACGCCATGTAATGGATACAAAAACGACGACGCTTTGGGCAGGGTCAGATATGTCATGATCATCAGTATTCTTACCTTAAATGCTTTTAAGTGAGCAATTTGCAATCCAAGTCCTTTCTGTATTGTCATCCATTTTCAAGTCCCTTCACCTCTTCTCTATAAAGGCTAAATATTTCTTCACACAATTTCCTCAACCTTTGTTATTTGCCATTTTGCCAACTGGAATTTGGCATATCCAAAAAAGGTCGTAAAGTATTATGCGTAGTATGAGTGAGTAATCGCAAATTCTCCCCTACCCCAACTAAATGACTTTATGTTGCAAGAGGATGTAAAATTTTTAGCTTGTTTGCAAAAGAATTTGCACAAAGTGTTTAAAATTTACTTTTATATTCCTTTTATGCAAGCAAACGTAAATGCGTGTTGAAAATAAAATAAACAAAATATAAAATGGTTTCTGAATTTTAACAGGTGGTGGAAGTAATAGGCTATGGAGATGAGGCTAATCACAATTTGTCAGATGAGGATGAGGATTCAGGGTCCGCTCCCCTCGACCCTCAAGACAATGCTTCGATAGCGGATATAATGGAGAAAAATTCAAACACTCTGGACGAAAAAGAATTTCACAAGCTGACCCAGAAGAACACAAATTTCAACTCTATCAAAACCAATTTGTTAGGAAAGACAAATATCCAGTTGGGTCCCATCGTCGGGGGGACTGGGGGGTCGTCAAAGCCTCTTGTGTCCATCGGAACTTTCGAGTCTAGACAGCAGCCGTTGGCAATCCGCAAGAAAATTGACGAAGACTCGCAAGACGTTGTTGATGTGAGTAGTACCAGAAAATTTGTTGCAAAGTCAGTTACTAAAGTTCCTACCACTACGAAATCCACTCCCCCTGCAACGAATGTTGTTCCGATAATAATTAAACCAATGCAAACTTCCACAAAGACTGCTTCTTCGGCGCCTAATACCATTAGCGTGGCTTTGGTGCCACCAAATTCGGCGTCAAGAAAAAAAGAAAGTTCCCCACCAATTGCCCCTAAACCTACCACAGTATCAATTTCTTCTGCAAAAGATTGTTGGAAAGAGAGAAAGTCTAAAGAACCAGAGTCAAAAAACGAGGTGACGTTGGGGACCAAGCTGGACCCCAAAAATAAGCCCCCGCCTGCAATAAAATCAATTCTTAAAGCCAGTTCGCCTCCACCAAGAGAAGCACTAAGCAAAGAACTGCCCCCAATTCTCCCAGCCACCAAAGATAAGTTTCAGGCGAAAAACGCACTGACAAATCTCATAATATTAACGGAAGGAAATAAAATTGCTTCGAAAAGAACGAGTTTTTTGAGGGACATTATTGAACAGGGCACCAATAAACAAGTCAGCGATTCCAATGGAGTCACAATTGTCCCAACTCAGTCACTGTTGGCCACTGGAAGTTTTCAAGGGGAAAAAGATTCCCTTGAAGAAGTTGTCCCAAAACTCCCTTCAAAGTTTAATGTCAACTTGGACCTCGCGTTGGCTAATCCCCCGAAACCATCTTCTCTCGTCAGTAGCAATATTTGTTTTAATGCCGTTGGAAGTGGAACAGATTCGGAATTTGATGATAGTTTAGAAGATTCCGGTCTGGACATTAAAATAAATCAAAATGGCAATGGTTCAAGTCCTCATCAGGTCGGGGGAGAGTCATCGTCCGACGAACCAGGCTCAAGCTCAGCTTCCGATTCGGGAAATGAAAACGATTATAGGCTGAACAATAAAGAAAAGGAAGACAAATTAAAAAATAATGGTCTTTATATTTCCGTTGAAGATGAAGAGCTCAAATTAAATGCCAAGACCCTCTGCCCTTCAAAACTAAGCCCGGATTCAGTTCTCTTCAATAATTCGGCGAGTGGGAGTGAAAATTCTGCGAGTGGTTCTAGTGAAAGCATCCCAGAACTTTTACAAGACAGAAGAGAGTCTACAATTTCTAACTCCAGTGGAAACTCTAAACGCCAAGCCCCTCTGCCCCCACAAACTCTACCTCCCGAAGAGGGAGAGGAGGAAGACGAAGAAGAGGTGTATGACGATGTAGCAAACCTAAAACCTTTTCAATCTGAGCCGGAAGTGGAAGACGAGAGCATTTACGATGATTGTGTGGCTTTAAAAGAAGCAAAAGGGAAAATAGGAAGCTACAATTTCCAACAAAGTGCTGAATCAAGAGATTTGGATGATGAGCCAATAGTTGCAAGGCGATCGGATGGAATTGAATTTATTGGAATAAGAAAAATCGATTCTGAGCTGTTTCTTAATTCATCTCCCGAAAAACGAGTTGGTTTCCGCTCATCAGTCTCCCCTGAAAAATCCCCTTCTTCCCGAGAACGATCTTCGTCAACAAGTCCAAAAACAAGGCGAAAGGTCAATCAATTTTTTAGCACAATTGGCAAAAAGGCAGGAGCTGCTTTCAATAGCTCACAACTAGCTCAATATGCAACAGGAAGAAGTAACAAGTCTCCGTCTGTTTTTTCTGCGAGTGGAAGTGATGCTTGTACAGCTTTGGAGCCCAAGCGCTCTCATTCTTCCGACGAAGTGAGTTCATCAAGGGCTCAAGAAATTTATGCCACGCTGACCCCAACAACGTTAAAGTTTAAAGGGATGCTCAATAAACTTTCCAAAATTGAATTAAACCTGCAAAAGCCTGAAGAAGGAGATGTTTCTTCTAAAGATAATAAAAAGAACAAGACTCATAAAATATCCGCATTCAAGAAATTTTTAAGGATTGGGCCAGCAAAAGATGATATGCCATTTAATAATCCAACAAGTAGTAGTAACATGGTCATCTCTTCTCCCATAATCCAGCCCAGTTTGTCTTCTTCAGAGTTTACAGATGAATCGTTCAAGTCCTCTCTTACCCCACCCCCAAACAAGCCACCCCCACAGATC